>CAEGAF010133955.1:0-15100 GCA_903067075.1 Micropoecilia bifurca | reverse complement strand
CACACACACACACACACACACACACACACACACACACACACACACACACACACACACACACACACACACTGTATATCAGTGGCGTTTAGCTGTTGATCCTCACATTGAGCTTTCACTCTCTAATCCTTTCTGTCACTGTATAGACCTTTAACCCTGAATATTACCTTTGCTTCCCTCCCAACCTTCACTTCAGCCCCTCTATTAGCCCCTCATTATAACTTGGCTTCAGACAATAATAGGTCAGTATAAAAAAGTAAAATCTGTTTTAATCATTTTAAATATTTCTTAAATCTTTCTTTGTCAATACAAATTGTAGATTTTTATCTTGCAGCACATTACTCATTTAGGCAATAATAGACAAGTTTTCTGTTTTGTGTACGACATCTTTCAACCTTTCACATTTGAAAAACATTTTGACATCAGTCATCTGTATGAGAAAGTATTTTCTAAATTGTGAATAGCACTGGAACGCAAGGTAGAAAAGAAGGCAAGTATGCAAGGGAAGAAGAGCCGGAGTAGAACCAGGAGAAGAGGAAGGAAAAGAAAGAGATGCACTTCAAATAGGGAACGGGAAAAAAACTGAAACTGTACAGCTCAGGGAGGAATCAAGAAACAAAACGAAAAAGAAAACAAGAAAGAGAACAGGTACATTATGCAGGCAGGAAAAATCACATATATCATATAAACCAAGAGTTCCCTTGTTTTACTGCACGTACAGACATTTGAACTTAAAAACTTCTTCATGCAAGAGTTGAGACTCGCATTACTAAGATGCACCAATAGAAGCTGCCAGGCCTGCAGCCCCAACCAATGATCAGTACTGCAGCTGAGGTCACCATGACGATGGGGACACATCCTGCCAGTGATGTCTGCTGTGGTATGACTTTCTATGGGCTCTTCGTGGGTCTGCAGGGTGACACCCTGCATAAAGGGCTATGAAATGGTTCTATATGCCCTTCATTTTCTCACAATGTTGTTGCCACAGAGATGATCTGAGCTCTGCCAAGATGCCATCTTGTTTTTTGGAATAATGTTTTCCATCTCACTGGCAGTAAGTTAGACCCCTGATTGGACAAATGACGCTGTTGTCTATAATGATGAAGCAGCACAAACAGACCAGAGCTGTTTTCAAAAGAGCCTCTCAACATGACAATACATGAACTACAGCACAAACCCTGTGACATCCAGACATCACATTCATTTAAGCCTCCAGGTCATCCTTGTAGATGCTGCTCAGCCAGCTGACTGTGTGTGACGTCCCTTAGCTTCAGCTGCAGGTCAACAGGAAGCTGGAAGCTTTCAGGCAATTCTGGCTAAGATACTTTCCTTCCACATCTCATGAAGACACATTTTAGGTCACTGTACAAAAACTGAGACATTTTTATTGTTTCTTGAAAATGGATAACTCAACTCATTTTCCATTTGATTTTCCCACTAATTATTTGGGAAAAAACCAGTGAAAAAGGTATGTAGAAAAAGCTAAAGAAACTAAAACAAAACATTTCTGGGAAGATGTTGCAAATAATAGAGAGTAAAGATGCTTGGCATAAAATAATACTATGCTTCACCCGTCATCCAAATGTTATTAAATTAATTGCTTTTACAATGAATGGGTGGGTAGATGGATGTGACTTATTCATAGCTGTGTTTTTCCTGCTAAATAATCATTTTAAGAAATCATTTTCGAAAGATAAGATAAGAGCTACTCAACCTGAACAGCTTGGTTATGTTGCCTCATTGCTGCCGGTTGAATATTCCTCCTGTATTTTGCTGCTTTCATTCAGTCATTCAGTTTCATTCAGTAGCGGTTTGTGTTTCTTTACTCCCCAGAAACAGCCTGTCAGTCAAAACGACGCGGTTAGCACCATGACGTCTTTCAGCCGGGTTTTCTCTGGGTGGTGACGGCCATGATGACTTTTCTGACTTCCCGGCTTGTTCACTCGTTGCCACTCAAATGAACTGAGAAGTTGATTTTATGTAGAAGCTACACATCATTCCCGGGTTTCTGTGGACCGCTTGTCCAATTCGTTTAAATGGAAGTTGGGGGATTTTATGAAACTGCATGAACTGCAGAATATGAAAAGTAAATAAAAATAGGTTTGCAAAACGAAATAAAGTGTAAATAAAGCATGTTTGACTCCTTCCATTTATCCTGTGGTGTATTTTGGGGCAGTATGGCCGGCTGTTGTCTGCTGAGTTTGGCACCAGTTCTTTGGAAGATATTGTTCCAAAATAAAGCCACTGGCCGAGAAATCCAGGTAAACCATTTGGTGCCGTTTGATTATCCTCTGTGGTGTGGAGAGAAGAGAAGCGCATTTCAAACCTCCATCTTAGCAGCAAACGCTGTAAGGTTGTTTGGCATCAGAGGACGATTTTCTCACTTCATACGTGAGGATGTTTGGTTATTCTGTGTTGTCATTGATGGCTGTTATGGTCTCAGCAGTGATGAATGTTTCTCAGACCACCATCACACTCACTCACCACCCAGCTGATGTATGCGCTGAGAAGGTTTCAATGAGGGAGGTCTGTACATTATGCACCCCGGTCTCTTCATGCTTATCAGTGGACTCTTCTGATTCAAAACTGAATTCAAGAGCTGAACTAGCAGTTAATTTCACTAGACACCTTTTTCTGTATTTTCTTTTTATTATGTGTCATGTCACATACAAGTATTAGACTGGGATTCAAAGATAATTTATAATACAAGGGCGACATCTGGTGGTCAGACATATTGGTAGGTGCTTTTACCTGAGATGTACATCTGGAAGTTAAAGTTGCATTCAAAATCTGTTCATGTTAGTTAGTTATGGCAAAAAAGTGGATGTTGTTGTTGTGGACATTTCAGAGGAATAGAATATAAACGATATTTTTAAGAAAATGTCCAGTAATAATATTCTATACAACAATCCCCAAAATGGGGTGGGAAAAGTAGTATAGCTAAACTCAACCAGGCATTTTTTTTATCCTTCTTTATCTACTCTGTTCTTATCTATTTCTGTCCATTTTAACTTCCTCCTGCTTTCTTTCCCGTGTCTTCTTTCTGTGTTCATTGAATTTGAAATAAATCGAAAGCAATTGCCAACAAAGTGTTCTATAGCTTAATTAGCAATTGCTTTGGGTGTAATAATCTTTTCTTGGTGGAACTTGGTGGCAAAAAGTCTCCTTGATAAATATTAATACAATTTGTTGTAACGCTTCAGTTTACCAGTTTGCTAATTCAGAGACTGATTTCAGGCGTGGGGTAGCGGCGTCACGTTTAAATATTTTTTTCTACGTTTTGATGCTAAAGTACTTTATATTTGCTGCATAAAAATCAAGTTGATTTTCATAACAAAAATTGATCTTTCCAAAGCTAGAATAACACAATATTTAGAAATTAAACCTAAAAAAAGAAGGTCAAGAAAATTCCTTACCGGAACTATTGAGCTTCATTCAGCTGAACACGGGTTTGTTTATTTGTGGCACACAGATAACAGCTGTTCTGTCTGCTAGTATCTTCCTACAACCAGTTTTTATTTTCAAAGCTAATGAAAGCCTCCTTGTATTGCTTCAGTTGACATCCGCTCATATCACAAGTGAGTTCACTATTATCAGAAGGCTAATGTTGCTACTATTTGAGACGTCAACGTGTAAAACCAAACCGATGGCAGGCTAATGTTAGCTGAACTGACTAAGACGCTAACTTTAACGACTAATAGACTATTTAGGCGCAGAGGAACCTGCCCCGCTAAATATTCTCACTTAACATTAACATTTGTAGCAGGTTTGTATTCAGAGTAACATGTTGCTATGGGAACGTGTAGTTTTCATGTACGTCTGTTTAGCTTCGAATTAATTAGTTATGTTCCAAAAGCACCTGAACTTTGTTAACGGCGGTTTTCAGTTGCGTTGATGCTCAGGTACAATGCCTTCAAAAGTATTCACACCCCTTTAAGTTCTTTGTCCAGTTAGATCTGCAACATTAAGTGTATTTTAAAGTCGTGCATAAATTAACCCGTTATTTTGTAGAAGCACCTTTAGCTGCAGCTACATCTTCAAGTCTTTGGGTTTATGTCTTTACCTGCTTTTTTTTGACGGGGCCATTGAATCTGGAACAAACTTCCAGAAAACTGTAAAAGAGCTGAAACACTGACTTCCTTTAAATCTCGACTAAAAACCCACCTCTTTAGAGTTGTATTTGAAACTTAATCAACTATAAATGTAATGATGGCACCTGACTTAATGTAATGTTTTGATCGATTCTATGTTGCATGACTTTGTTTTTTGTTTGTTATGATGTAAAGCACTTTGAAATGCCTTGCTATACAAATAAAATGTGATTTGATTTTGATTTGATGAATATGCTTTTGTGGCTGTATGTTTGAGGATGGTGTGAACATCAGGCACAGTTTCAAGTTCAATTGGTTGCTCTAAAATTAAAGGAAATTCTAAAAAGTGCACGTCACACTTTTTAGAATTTATTTTAAACAAAAAGAACATTTAAATATTAGTGTTTGTAATGCAATGCAATTTGGAAAAACCTTTGGAGGCACAGTAGAACCTTCTCCGGAATACATTTATCAATCCGTCCCCCCATCAAGATTTTTCAGGATAAAGGTTTCTCTCTTGGACTTTCCCAGGTGAAGTTAAAGTGACGCCATGGAGCCGGCCTGCCGCAAGGACAAACCAAAGCTGAACTCAACCCCGACCAGAGGAGACAGAGCCAAGCAGAAGTCTGCACAGCAGGAGGCCAAACAGCGACAGAGAGCAGAGGTGTCCCATCCTCACTGCAAATCTAAACTACATGCTCAAATGATGTTTTGGTTGGTCTTCTGGGCGTTTTTCTTTTTTTTTTTTTTTTACTCCTGCTTATGTCTGCTTCTCTTATTTTCAGATATATGCATTGAACAAAGTGATGACGGAGTTGGAGCAGCAGCAGTTTGAGGCCTTTTGTAAACAGATGCAGTCCCAAGGAGAATAACAGCAGCAGCTCTGTGGATCAGTTTCTGTTATTCTACCCAAAAAGACACAACCTTTGCACTTCCTTGAACTGTTACAGATAAAATCACTACTGGAGCATATTCCTACACATCTTAAAGGTGCAGAATCTTTATTGCTGATGTTTTATAAACGGTAACGTGTTCTTTCATTTTCATTCATGTGCTGCTGATTCATTCTTTACTTCTTCATATTATGTGGAGAAACAAGTTCATTTCCATGTACACAACTATTGCATAGACGCTTATTTGAAATTTAATTAAATTATAAAAGTAATTGGAAGCATATATTCTATTCACATTAGATTCCATCCGTTGTCTAAACTTGCATATCTGTTCGAGTCATGGGTGGCCAGGTTGTGTTAACTCAATCAGAAGTTTCAACAGTAATATAAACGTAATTTTCTGTTTCATTTTGTTATCAAAGAAGGTTGTTTTTATTTCAACGTTTCTGACTGTATTAAAGCCTGTCGATGCAAATGTGCAGCTTAAAACCACAGTATTTTTTGGAGAATATACATTGTCTTTTAAATAGTTATCAAATTATTTAAGATCAGGTTAATAATTTGATGTGACATTACTTAAAGCAGAAACACCTTTACTTCTGAGTTTCTACTTTTGATGCTCTATAAAACCAGACTGACGTTTCCAGGTTACATTTCAGTTTTAGTTTAGAATCAGTAAGTGAGAATATTAACTACTGTCTGTGTCTTTTAACAGCCAAAAGCTTTAAAACCTTAAATCTTTCAAAAAGGTTTTTACTATTTGATTGACATTTGTTGTTACAAACTTTGTAATATAAAGATTAATATTTGCTGTTCTACCTATGTTGTTATAAAAAAATGATTTAATGAAAAATACGTTTGTTCTAATGTGTGATATTTTATTAACTTTGTTTCTTAACATTTTAGATGATTTTATAGGAGTATTTTGGAAATTAAAACATGTTTTCAGAAATTTTTTTTGCAAAGTATAATTAAAATCCAAATATTAACTATAACATAATACATGCTCAAAAATGTTCTCTGTATTGTAATGAAAGGTCCAGTTATAAGCATAATCCCTAGTTTATTCCTTTAGCTGGGAAAATTTTTCAGCAACTTTTTTTGTTGTCAAAAAATTGCTGACACTTTTCTTGGTGTAAACTCCAGTTTTTTTCAAAATCTGCAAAGTAGTGTTTTCCCAGCTTCACTAATTACAACCATATAACTGGTTATATGACATGTTCTCTGAAGTTTATTCAAGTTGAAAATGCACCAAGTAATATAGGGCTACATTAATCTGAATATTTCAAAATTTGAAAAAAAAAAAAAGTAAATTTCCTCTCAAATCAACTTGTCAGTGATCATTTTTATAGGGCTTATTTCAAGAAGTTGACATTTTTGAATAAAATAATTAAACTAATAAACTGGAGTTTAAACAATTAAACTCCAGTTATTTATATATGCAAATTTTGATGTCTACTGTAGAAAAATGAAGATATATAGATTAAAGTCATTTGCAAACCCACACAAAATAAAGAATGTTTGAAAACGCTTACAAAAATTACAGTCAGCACAATCTGAATTTAATCTTTACTTCACAAATTCAGTTCATATTTTAAATTGTATTGTTTTCATTCAATGAGGGAGCAGAACAGAAATATAGTCAATTAGAATTCAGACTATATGACATTATTGTACTATTATTATTAATTTGACTCGCTCAACTACCTGTGGGTGGTTGTGTGTGAGCTCAGATTCCCGTCTGTTCGGTAGTTTTTTTCTCCACCATGTAAACATAAGAAAATAAAACGAAAAGTTGCCACAGTTGATGCTCTTTTTCTCATTAGCTGTTAGCAACATGCCGCTACATGCACTTTCAGTGCTGCGGGAGTCTTCATTTCATGTTAACGTCATTTGTCTTCTTTCTCACGGTTGAGTTCAATTTTGTGTTGGTCCAACACATAAAATCCTACTGAAGTCCATGTGGCTGGAAGTAGTTCAATGCCATGAAAAATAAACCACCAGTACACATCAACACATTCTGGATTACACGCAATAGTTTATTTTATTACTGTGATTAATATTTGAAGTATTGCTTATTAGTGCAAAGAGTAGCTAGAGGCTAATTTAAAGTTATTCCATCAAGCTGTTGGTTGAATATATAAGGGTTAGTAAAGTGAAGTTGCCTATTTGTGTGAACGTTAGTTTCTTAAACCAAAAGCAGGACCAGGTTAAACCTCAAGATTTCAAACAGCTACTTCGGAAATACTGCAATGGCTACGGTATTTAAAATAAACTAAGATGAATAATTCATATTTTATTCTTGGCTATACTTGTTTCCATTCTCCTCTTCTTGTTTCTCCTCTGGTTCAGACTTCAACCGTCACAGAGCTCCCAGTGACCCGAACTCCAAACCAGCCTTCCCAGTAGCTGGTGTCACGTCCTCCATGTTCGAATGAGATGAAACGCATCCCAGGGCCGTAGTCATAAAACGTATGAGTGACCTGGAGATGAACAAGGGAAGGGAAAGTGGACTGCTGGTTGGATAATATCTTCTCTGCAGGATGTGTTGGTGTTATTTTTCTATTAGAGCATCTGAAAACCTGTCTCCATGAGCAGTCAGCCTCGGGGTCCAGAGTCTCCGGATCATGAATATATTCCTGCAGAACCTCCTGATTCTCATCCAGCAGACAGGATGTCATCTGATAGGTGCAGCCGCAGTCGGTCCTGCCGCAGAACCTGCAGGATGACATCACAAGCTGTGTTTCCGCTGATGATAAAATGATTCAAATTGGAATTACAGAAATATCTTTGCTTAATGAGCACTTGACAACTTGGGAGTGGGGGAAAATGCTTTTTAACCATATTGATGTGTGTGTTTTTCAAAATTGCACTGGAATTTCTTTTTATTTGTATGCAGCAGCAAAGTGTTTATCTGTGGACTCTGGCCTCATTGGACAATGTGCAGCTGGATTTCTGCAGGGAAAGTCAAAGTCATCTCACCAGCCTCCTGCACAACTCGCTGGTGAGATCTTTAGGGGACATCCCACCAGAAGGAGATCAAGAAGAAGTCCAGACAATGACTTTGTTGCTGGGATGAACTAGGAATGCCTTGGGATTCCTCAGGAAGAGCTGACTAAGTGGCTAGGGAGAGGAAAGTCCATGTCTCTCAGTTTAGGCTGCTGCCTCAACAACCCAACCTCAGATGAAGATGCATCTGTATTCACCTGGATTTCTTATTTCGCAATAAATTTCACAATTGCGTTTTGAGCATATTTGTAATAAAAACGCAGCTACTGTAACCGGCAGCTCACCTCACAGGTGCAGCCGCAGTCGCTCCTGCCGCAGAACCTGCAGGATGACATCACAAGATGTGTTTCCGCTGATGACAAAATGATTGGAATTGTGGAACACACTACAGTAAGTGTGTTTCCACACCTGATAGTGCGGTAGACTCATTTCGATTTGGGTTTAAAATAGTAATATTTGCTTCATTTTCAGCTGGTGCGGCTCACTTTCATATTGGATTCTGTCAAATGATCCAGACTAATTGAAAAACCTCCTCTCCTGTGGTGGCGCTGTACCAAGATCTACTGAAGAAAACAACACAAAAACCTTATGAAAAGACCAGCACAACTGTCTTCTTCACAAAAGGTCATCAAAATGGAGATATTAACATTTGTAGGATTTTCCCTACAACTGTAGTTATAAAGCCGATGCTGGACAGTTGTATTTATTCCAGACCCAGAATGCCCTGCGCTGTAGTTTGCTTCCTGCTTTTGGATCCGTCACTAGTCCACTTACATCCACATATGCATTCAAACCAAATCCAGACCGAGGTTTTTAGGTGGTCTGCATTAGAGTTGGATTGAGCATTCACACCTCGCCAAACAAACCAGACTTTCTTGACAAATTAATTAGAATTTGATTAAAGTGGACTAAACAGGGCTGGTGCGATTGCATCCTGATACAAAGCGTGTGTCTTATCTGTATGTTCAAGCCTTACCAGTCTTTCACTGTGACAGGAGGCTGAGCGTCCAGCTGCTCTGGGCTGTAACCCTCCTCTATCAGGTCGATCACCTGCCGTTTTAGGCAAAGCCTAGGATAATAATGGGGACGATTGTTATCAGTTAGCTAAATCAGATTCAGTGGTGGGCACCGCTAACTCAAACGTTAGTTGCTATAACCTCAATGCAGTAATCATAAACATGAGTGCTGCTCACACTAAAGCATGACACCAACACAGAAGCTCATGCTAAAGCACTAACTTCCATTCAAATTATAACTGCCATTGAAGACTACAACTCTTGAGCACTAATTTAATTTTGACATTATAATTTACATGTTCTATATTGCTCATAGATATTGCATTCATGTTTATTGGATTCTGCTGCCTGTGTTTTATTTTGTTCCTGTTTGTTTCTTTGAATTAAAGTTATTGGACAAAATAAAACTTGAGGGAAAAAATGGAAGTGCTGCACAAACTGTTGTCACCCACTTCAAAGTAAGAGTATGTGAATTAACTTCTAACTACTTAAAAAATAGTCGACAATCAAAACTTCAACACAGATTTCAAACTTCCAACTGAAAGTTTAGAAAACAGCTAAGTACATTTTCTAATCCGGAAATATTAATTCAAGGGAAGCTAAGAACACTAACCATTTTCAAAGTTAGCAAAAGTGCTAAAACACTTGGCAAAAAACATAGCTCTGCTATGAGTGCATTTGCAGATTAGAGAAAGTGTGTCCAACACTGATGAGAATTATAGAAACAGAGTTCAGGTTGTGCATGAGACACTAGTGGGATTAAAGCTGGTGCTAAAGACAAGCAGGTCTGAATGGTAGCAAAACAGGCTTATTTACATGGTGGTTTAATTGTCTTATACTATAACACAAATGGTAACAACCACTCACTCAAAGGAAGTCGCAAAATATTTGGTCACTTCTTCATTGCAGAAGTCATGACCACAGTCTCCTGGCATGTCCTCTACTTTCCACTGGTTCCCACCGTTTTCTGTCAGCTCCCAGGATTCCAGCTGCTCTAGGAGGGAAATTCAATCTCAGATGGCTAATTGTAGCACTGTGTAGCTGATCTCTCTAAATCTAGAATTCATTTTTCAATCTCAGAACACTAGAGCTCACTCATTCACTTTCAGTCAAAATACAATTTTCTGTCATGTAAGAAGGTTATTTAAAACATGTATGTTTTGGAGGTTTGATTACACATTAGGCACAACCAGGACGTCACATTCCTGAGTAAATTTCACTCACTAATTCAAATTGCTTTGTGAGTTAATTGGTCAGTGTTGATAACGAAGATAAAAACTTAAAATATATATTTTTAATTATTAGTTCTTGAGCTCAAAGCTAAAGATATAGAATATGCTAACTCTGTACATCTAGAGATTTATCATTTACTTCTAAATGATAAATCTTGTACAATGCTAATGATGTTTATGCTATATAATTTTTAACTCTCATTAAACATATTGACTGGTGATAATTGATAGTATGCTTCATCCTGAGATCTGGGGGAATTTGGTGACATTGTGTCACTCTGGAAGCGAAAATAGACACTTCTGCTAAAACTGCAAAGTATCAGATTTTTATATGGACTTTTGAAGAAATATACATCACATGTAGTGAAAACTCTTTAAATCTTGACACACCAAAAGGTTCACCCTGTCGACAGTGTTGTATAAAGCTTGTAATTCCTCAAGGGTCTGTTCTTGGGTCTTTTCTGTGTAGGGACTACAATGCAATATATTTATGCTAATGATACACAACTCTTGTGTATCATCTCACCATTTCCACTGGGATTCTTTAGCAGGTTTCTAGCCATGGTTACTGGATAAATATGGATTTTCTGGGCCTGCAAAGAAAAACACATTAGATCGCTAGCTTAACATGTCTTCAGATATCTTCTGGTTTGTTGTTTATGAGCGGTCTGCCACGTAGACAGATTTCAAAAACTAATTTCTGATTCAGTGCACAGCAGACAAAAAGCAAATGGGCAAAAGCCGAGGTATTTGGTCTCTGAATAGGAGGCATCACATAGGATCACCCAGGGTTTAAACAGATCAATCTCTGTAGGACAAACAACTGGGGTTGGAATCTCGTATAACCACACCCCCAAAATACCAGATCAGTCCCACACTTTGAAGAACCAGTCATAAAAATTTACAAAATATAATTTATCTACTACCCTGTCAAAAATCAATGTTGTATTAAAGCTCAGTGGTTTGTTAGTGTTTGTTAGTTGCTAACAAACACTAAGTTTGTTAGTCTTTTTACAGTTCAAAACAAGGACAGAAAAAATGCTGAATCATCTGCCACTGCAAACTCAAAGGAAGCAGTATTAATGATCAGTATGCATAAATATTACTATATCTAACTGCATAAACTATGACATGTGTTACTCACAGCTAGAAAATGGCAAACACTTCTCTGGTCCCTCTGGATCCTTTAGTTTTCCTCTGCAGATCAGCAGCCTCAGCACAGAGGCTTTTATACACTGCAGTTCTGCACACAGGGAGAGAGAGGAGCAGGAGAGCAAAAACAGAAACACTAGAGCTGCAGGAAGTGACTGTCAGCAGCATTCAGCTGACCGCCACATGTATACACTCAGCACTAACGTAAGAGCCAACATAGCAGCTGCAGCAGGACGGTCCAAGACCTGGATTCATTTTATAGCAGATGTTCTGTGAACCTGAAAAGTTCAACTAAAACACATTAGAAATGCATTGATATTCATTCAAGATTGATGTTCTGCATCATGAAGCAATCTCAACCGTCTCTTCTCCAGATCCAAACGGAAGTGAGGTCAGAAAAAGGAAGTAGCTTTCAGCTTCCTCCCTATTAATCCAGTGTTGTCTGAAGCGAAGCTGAAAATAACAATTTGTCTTTCAACATTACACTGTAAAACATTGCAGTTGTGATTAGAAGTTTACATGCACTCAAACCTACCATGAATGTCACAATAATTATTGACTTTTAATATATTTTTTGGAACTAATGCTTTGTTGGGTGGACTTATTATATAACACATAAGGAATTTGCTTAAAAATGTGTTTGAATTTTTTTCTAGTTTCTAATTTATTTTGCTTTGTAAAAGTTTGAGTCATCATTTTATCTACTTAAATAAATGGACCAGTACCATTAGCAACAAAACATTACACTTCTACCAACATACCTCTGGACGTTTGTCATTGTGGCCAAAAGGCATTTGGCTCATCCATGTTGAACAAGCTTCAAATATTAGTAAAGATGAAAAATGGATCAACTAAAGTTGCCGATTGTTTCCTTTCTCATTAACATTTCAGTCCACAAAGATGTAAAACTCATTTTACTATCTCAGTGGTTCTTAAAGTATTTTTAAAAAGTCACATATTTGTACCTCACTGTATATTAACTTCTTAGTGTTGATATATTTAACCGAGGGTAGTGCAAAGCACAGACTATAAGCTACAGGAAAACGTACCTAATTAGTACCATGACGATCAGTACTTTAGATGATTGCTTAGTGCTGACTCTAAAATATAGACTTTTATTCACTGTTAAGTCAATAGTGCTTTTCCCATAGGATGGTTCTTCCTGGATACATTCTATAGGAGGCATTTGGGAGGCGACGGCTGACCTGACAGCTTCCTGCAGACAGTTCTCGAAATCCTATGCAAGGAGGGAAAGCTACAAAAGACCACTGCTCTAGAAAAACGGCATGTTTAGGCAGTGCTGTATGTGCAGCCAGCCAAAAATTCAGTTTTCCAGAAAATTTGAATGATGTTTGATGAGCAATTAAAGCTACAGTATGTAACTTTCATAAATCATTTTTTATTCTTTTACATATTTGTTAAAACTGTTTATTTGTATTATGAGACAGATAATCTGTGAAAAGATTGTCGTCCACCTCCTCCCTGAGCTACAATTGTCATCCGAAGAAAAGAACACCACTCCCAACCAAAAACAGCCAATCAGAGCCAGGAGGAGGGGTTTAGCACAATCAATCAATCCTGCTAAATGTGCTAATGGCGCAGAAACAGGAAAGACAGTTTATTTGCAGTCATCGTTGGCTATGCTAACATTAGCATTCACAACAGAAGGGTATTCTAGCTGTAGTGTAACAGAGATCAAGGAGAGGGAAGATGAGCAGTGCCACAAGATATTGTGATTGACAGCACTAAGACCCGCCTCCTGGCTCTGATTGGTCATTTTTAGTTAGCACTGGAGAAGGTGGAGAAGCTCAATCTTTTTCTGATTATCTGTTTCATACCATACTGTCACATCATAGTGACAGTTTCAACAAACGTAAAATGTTACATACTGCAGTTTTGAGAAAATCTTATATTAAATATTCACCTCTTCTTATTGTTTCCTGAAGACCTTCTGGTCTACTAACCAGCATCCTCACTGTCTGCTCCAATTCAAAATCCAGATCACTCACTGAAATCATCACATCATCTGCAAAGAAGCAGAGCAGCATCATATTGGACACCCTGCAGTCATCCAGCCTAGAGTTCCTCCACCACCCCTTTGAGCAGCTTGTACTTCTCTTTGGATTCTGTTTCCTCATAGCTGAAAATCATGAGACCCATTTTAGATGATCATAAAAAATTAAGCTTTATTCGGAGCCACAACACCAATAAGGTCAACACAGTGAATGAATACATACAAACATACATAAAACCTCCCAATGTGGGAGAGGAATGATTCAAGTCAGACGTTGCAGTTTGATCAGGTGTTCCCTGCAGACAGTACAGAGTAACATTCAACAAAAATCACTGTGCCATAAATAACAAGTGGTGATCAGATCAATAAAAAGCAGGAATTTCAACAGATATCAAACACAAGGGCCAAGCTTAAAAAGTCAACATTTTTGTAAAGAAGCGAAGCTGGAAATTTAGTGCTGTTTGTTGGAGATGCATTTGTTTTCTTTGGTTTGCATAAGATTAGCCTTTTATTTAAGCCTGAGCGTCCGATTATTACATGGCCGTCCAAACTGGTGTCCAAAACAGCAATGCTTCTTTAGCTGCACGGCTCCAGTCTTCTCCTAGTCTTTGGTATTTTAGTGCAGCACCAGATTAACATTATTCCAGTGAAACAGCACCCATAAATGACCCTGCATGAATGGGGTGCCAGCTTATGATCAGTGAGTTCCTTGCCTCGCTTGAGAAGGCGGCAATCTTTTCCAGTTCTTTGGAATAAGAAGGAGAAAGTCCTTCTTCGATCTAAGCTTCAGAGGACGCCTGGGGTTTGAGGTGGGCCTTCTCCATGGTTGTTCCGTAGGGGTCTGACCTTTTGAAGAAGCCCATCTGGAAGGAAAGGTGAAGAGGTCACATAAGCAATAAACTAACTTCATAATATCTCCAAATGTTTAGGTTGCCAGAGGTTTGAAACCATATTTTGTCCCAAATTAGAATGACTAAATTACATGAACGTTGGTATGTGTTGAAAATGCATCAAGTGACATTAGTGGGATAAAGTCCACTTTGGCATAATTAAGATCGGAAGCGGTTGGAGTTGAGTTTGTAATAATAGCCTTCAAGAAATTAAAGGTATTAGGCAATGAACTGAAGTCATAAACACCTTATTTATGTTATTTTTGATTTTTCCAGTGTCTGAAATGTTCCCAAACCTAGAGAAGTTGCTGTTCTGCATACTAAACAGAGAACAACTCAGTAAATACTCAAAGTTCATTATTTATAGTTTACTAAGAGGTAGTAAAGTATCTGGAAGAAAGCTTTTATGGTTCTGTGACACAACCAGCACTCATGCAGTTAGTAATATTAGTTATTAATATACACTTGATGACCAGTGATGTGCGGTCAGGGGAGGCAGGTGAGGCAGAGGCTCACCTGTCATCATGGAAAAATAATATATAATAAAAAATCATTTATATTGCTATTTTCACCCTGTGGTTTTGTACTATAAAGCGTCTATTTTTTACTTAACCAATTCTGAATAGTTTTTCTTCAAAATCGCTGGATTTTCGCATTTTCCCATTCAAACGCTCAGAAGCGAAGCCGGAGAGGCAGCAGCAGCTCAGCCTCACTTGGGTTACGTAATCGCTCGCTAACTGCCATTATATGACAGCATGTTCGTCCTGTCTGTACGCCAGCAATAAAATGGCTAAGAAACATTCAAT
>CAEGAF010133940.1:0-18160 GCA_903067075.1 Micropoecilia bifurca | reverse complement strand
AGCCCCAGACAGCATAGCTCCTAGGATCATTGGGACACACAAACCCCTCCACCACGATAAGGTGGCAGCCCAAGGAGGGGTTTAACTGTATTAATTAAATGTAAAACAACTGGATTAAATTGAATAATAAACACTAATAAGGGTAAGTACATGTGAATTGAACATTACACCTTTATTGTGTAAATTTCTCCTTCTCTTTTCTGTCCGGATGGAATCTCTCCTCCTGCTCATTATTGACCAGATTCTCAGTAAACCAATCCAGATGTGAGAACAAGTCATGCATTTGATGCTCATGTTGCTCCACAGTTCAGAGTGTTGACCTGATTTAGCAAAACCAAAGTGATTTTTGGATGCATCACATCGAAATGACCCTAAAACTGTTGAGAAAACCCAGACAATATAATTAACTTTTCTCTAACACACCTGGATCAAATGAATGGCTGCAGAGCTCAGTTGCTGCTGGTGAGGAAAGCCAGCTTTTTTACTCAATCGTGTCTGAACAAGGATCCATCTAAAAGTTGCAGGGTGGCAGCTCTCAAAGACTAGACGTGGAGACAACTGACCAAAAGGTAAAAATTTCACCTTTTGGTCCATATGCAGGTGGAAAACCTTAATCACTATTTTTGGAAAGCCACTTCTAGATAATATTTTCGTGTGGTAAAGCCTCCCAAAGTAGCTTAGCCATAGTCTTCAGCTCATAGTTAACAACCCCTTTGGACAGATTCTGTTTTTTGAGAGTGATGTATGTCCAGGAGTGGACATTTGTCAAAGGTCTGTAATAAATGTTTTGGTGTTGTCTTAAAGGGAACACTCTTGGTTTGATGAACACAAAGGTCAGTAGAGCTTTCTAAGCCAGAATTAATACACATTTTCCCACACTTTTTGCCTCAGCTAGGGGTATCTGGGTCACAAGATTTAATAATAAAGTCTCAACAGACTCTAAGGATTCAGAACGTGTATACCATACCCATGCTGTCTGTTTATAGGAGATTATGAGCTGTGATTTGACACCACAGACCAACCCTGTTGAAAGCTTTCAAGTATTCCATGTCTGACATCTTGACCATGGATCTGACTTGTTTTCTGACCACAGCCTGTGCTGCTTCCTGCTCCCTGGTTGTGCTGATGACACCCCTGTCTCTGTGCATTCAATTCCCACTTCAAGTCTCTGGACTTTGATCACTGCCTAATGGATATTGAATTTCTTCTGGTTCATTGCCCATCGCTTTTGCCAACCTGGACTTAAGGACTACAGTCAAAATGACCAGTCACTTTCTCATGGTTAACTGAGACCATTATAATGTTGCGTGTAAACATGTCTACCTGGCTGACAAAGTTTCTGGCCTGAAGTCTTTATCACTCTCAGCTCCCATCATGTAATCCTGTTCTCTGTACGGTCCTGTGGACGAAACAATCCCTGGTAAATGGACATTGTCCTCTTTCTCTGTCACAATATCAAGTTACTGAAGAGAAGAGCCTGGGAAACCACCTTTTCTTTCTGTTCAGCCATTACTTCCTGGCTGCCTATCTATCACTCGTCCTCCCATCTCTTCTGCAGGTCGAATCTGAAAATATGAAACACAAAATTGTTCCATTCCTGCTTGAACATTCTGATGTTGCTAAAGACTGTTCAGTCTTTTCTAAGTTATGGTTCCCATTTTTGGTCCTATCTGTTGGCCATATGGCTGTTGAGAGGCTTTTATTAAAGTTGGAAACTGAAGGGAGTTAGAAGAGGAGGCGACATGGCAGCAATAAGATGCAAAAGAATTTGCTCAAAAATCAGAGATCCACTGGAAAAGCGATCAGATTGGAAGATTTTCCTTGGAAAGTATGAAAGGCTGATTTATATTTGTTACAAGTAGTGATTGGTCATGGAAGCACTCAAGTGATGGGCAGTTTATCCATCACACTGATTAAACTCAGGACCATGGATTTTCTTTCACAAAGTAAGTTTTTCATCAGTAGGAAGAGGTTTTTCAATTAGTTTCAGTTGTTTGACACAGTGTGGATGCAAACTACAGTCCTGAAAATGTAACAAATGTTGCAATTTTGATCTGAGTCTACTGGACTGTGAGGTGTGAAAACACCCTTAGTGAGTGTAAGCTTGAGCTCGCCAACTGGAGGAGCATTCTCCTTCATGATATAATGGGACAGAACAGACTGGTCAACAATGGGAAGGCAGACTGTCATTATGGTGGTTTTATGCCAGCGATAACAGAATAAGCATACCTTCTTGTTTAACTTCTTGTCTGTGCAAAGAATATTTTTCCGAAGTCTTGGTGATCATCAAGGTGTTTTTTTGGGAAATGTAAGACAAGATTTTGTGTTGTTTTTCGTCAGCTCTGGTTTTCTTTTTGGATATCATGTGGATACTATTTCTTCCACCCTCTCTGGGAAGAGAAGGAGACTCCGATATTTTTCTGCGGGGATGGGGGGGGGGGATCCGTACGGAGTCCGACAATGGAGTCCGACAATTCTTTTGACGGGGGTGGAAACATATCGGAGACTCCGATATTTTTCGTAGGGGGGGGGGGGAGCAGAAGCCGTCACGCATTGTAAGTAGGACTCACCTACCTGGCCGCAAAGTGTCTCTTTTCCCCCTTTACTGTTGGCGCACAAGTAACCGAGAGAATCCGGTTGCAGGAGTTTCAAAATAAAAGATGCTCCAGACTCAAATAATGCATAACACGGAAATATTTAATTATTTCTTGCGCCGCGGACCGGTACCAATTGGTCCACAGACCGGTACCGGTCCACGGACCGGGGGTTGGGGACCACTGCTTTAGATGCTATTCAGAATCTGTTATTGCCTCCTGAGTGTTACGTAGATGAGCTTCTTGAGAACTCTGTGCTGGCAGGATGTTGCTTTGAGGAGTCTCTTCTGTTCCATCTGTTGTCTCCCATTGTGGACACTGGAGTCAAAAATCCCTTCAAGACTAACTGGCATTAACTTTGTTTCTCATCTGTTCTAGATTTTTAGCCCACCTCTTGCTGTTGTATAAGTTATATTATAGTGATTGTTTTGGAAAACAAAAAAGGCATTTAATTAATTATTTTATAAGGAGGGAAATTATGGTTTCATTTAGTGCAGTGGTTCATAACTTTATTTGAGTTACCGAATCCCCCAGTTTCATTTGCGCATTCACGGAACCCTTCTTATCCCCCCCACTCACCCCTTCAACACACAAAATATTTGCGGTATTCTGATTTAGTAATGTAATAATGTAATTATATTAGTTGTGTTACCACCCCCACGCCACTAGAGGCAGCACCAACCCAGAAAAGATGCGACTGAGGAGCAGATTTAGACTATAGAATTTGGTAAAAACTGTTAGCTTTGCTGAAGTAATTAAAGACACAAGTTCAAATCCATGCTGAGTGGAGTTCCTTCAATCAGGGCTCCTCTGATTGGCTAAGCAATGTCACGTGATCCTCTGCTGCAAGTGATGGCAAAGCTGGGGTCATCACGACTTTACACAAGTGTCTCTGTACCTCCGCGGCAGAGGCTCCGCCGAACCCCTGGGGTTCGATCGAACCCAGGTTAAGAACCACTGGTCTCGTGTCAGGTTAGTTTCGGCAACTATCATTATAAGAAATTAATCATCATTTGAAAATAGCTTTTTGTCAGGTGACATAAAGAGTTATTTGATCATTTCAAAATGACAAAACCAAAAACAAACAAAATATGTAAGAGGACAAATGATTTTTTAATGGCACCTGTGGTATTGTAAAAAAAAAAAAGTAAAACATACAAAAAATATTCAAATGTAAGAATGTTTTTAAAAACATTTCACTTTTGGTTAATTATCATTTTATCAATAAATTATCTTTTATTGAGGACTGGTCAAGGTATTTGTTATTAAAACCAAAAAGTAAATTTAGCACAATTGGGAAAAAATAGATGGTTTAAATCAGCCATTGAACAATAAGAGCTGTTCAATGGGTTCTTATTGAACAGAAACTCTAATTTTTATCTATTTTGTGTTTAATGCTTGTTAGTTCTTTTTGTTGAAATAAGCTGTTAAAATATGACTGACTGGTTGCTGTGGTTATTTTTTATTTAGCTGTTTTTCCTTTAACCATCCCACAGTCATAAGAGACGGGGTCTATTGGACCCCACAAGCTCTTTACCCTGCATGCACTTTTACAAGTTTTGTGTGTGTGTTTGGTTTCATGAACTGGCAGATTGCCAAACAGAACACACAGGAGCTTAATTTTTTGTCACAGAACCTGCCTTACTGTTATGACAAAGCAAATGTTTTAACAAATATGTTAAACGTACTTTTATGAATGTTAAATACCGCAACTTTAACTGTTGTTACAATGCAGGTTGTCATAAAGTTTCTAGCAAAGTTGCAGTATTGAGCAAAGAAAGATCAACAGCGCCACCTGGAATTATTATCCCCCAGGAAATTTAAATGACAAACAGACAGATTCATTCTGCTGGAAAAAGAGACGCAAATCAAATAAGAGCAACAACATTTATTTAAGAATGGCAAAGCAAACACATAAAAACGTAGAAACTGTATGATAATATTATGAGAAATTAATTTGCAAATATAATACCAATAAAATTAAGGGGAATTTTGATTAAAGTTTTGAATTTCCAACAGTTAGGGTCTTGGCCATGTTAAAATTAAAAGTGAGATAAAGTAAGACTATGCTCCTAAAATAAAAACATTTTGCTTAAAAATAACCGGCAGTTCTGACAGCACAGAAATAACATGATTTAAACATGAAAGGCATTTTGCCTTTCTGCTCTCCTGAGTATTTCAAATTTTGCTGTGACAAAAAAACCCAAACAATCTGTAAGTTTAAAGCTGCTACAGAAAGCTGCTTTGTAATAATTTGAACAGCAAAAACCAGAACAAACTATGCAATTATTAAGTTACGACCCTTTTGTTTAACTCAGGATACAACTTCAAGAAAAGTTGCCTTTTGATCTAGTTGCAGTTTAGATTATGACCAGTAGATGGTGCAAGAGAAGTTAAAATGAAGCAGGAGTGAAATTTAAATGGAGCCAAAAGCCTAAACTGGTAGCAGTCAGAAGGTTGAACAGAAAACGTGAAACAGATCAGTCTTCCTTTACCAACCTAAGGTTAATAACTATGAATGAATAGTTATTATGCTGTTTATTATCAAAAGAACAACATGAGCAAAGCATGTGAGACTAAGAAGTGGAGATAGCTGAAAAAGACAGAATGTTGTCATTGTAACACAGTCCTGAAATAGACCTGAATTCAGCTTTCTTTGATTTGTTTAACAGATAGAGTCCAAATCCTACAACCAACATGGCCACTGAGTGAGTAAAATGTGATTTTTTCTTTGCTTTCTATTTTGAGGCCAGCAGAACATGTAACATGTACCTTCTGTTATGTTCAAAAACATTTGTGTTGATCATTTTAAAAAACATTTTAGGTAATTTTACAGAACATTTCTAAACATAATAAAAACTAAAAATCAAATCTAACTTTATAGCTACTTCTATTATTTGCCCAACAAAATGAATTTGTTTCTGTGTGCAGAAAAAGACTGTCTGCTAGACGCAAGCACACTCTGAAGGTAAGCCCACATTATTCAGAATTGTGTGTGCGTGTGTGTGTGTGTGTGTGTGTGTGTGTGTGTGTGTGTGTGTGTGTGTGTGTGTGTGTGTGTGTGTGTGCGTGTGTGTGTGTGCATGTGTGTGTCTGTGTGACCATGAGCTACGTAATTTTACCTGGTAAATATTAACACTTTAGCACAACATTCGATCCAACAACATATATGTTTATACTTGTGCCTGAACTCAATCAGTGTATTTTCTGAAGAGTCTTTTTCTTTTTGCAGAGCTGCATGCTTGTGGTCGCAAACAATTTACTGGAGGCTGAATCTCAAGTAAAGGCCAAAGAGAGGGAGACGTTTCTGGCGGAGAAATGTCCTCCTTTGGATGTGCCGTACTCCAGGGAAGAACTAGTGGTGAGAAGAAAACCGTCAGAATATTGTTCTGGCATTATAACGACATACCTTCACAAAGAAGGCAAACATTTATCCTGACCTTTTCTTGGATATAGATATGTTTGTGTTACTTATTTGTGGGCCTTCATATTGCAAAATTCTGAACAAAAATCTATTACATCTTTTGTTTTTCAGGAACTTTGCAAGAAACTTCATCAGCAGATCAATATAAGTGAAGAGGAGAGATACTGCACAGAATTCAAACTGAACATGGTCCTCAATGAGGTGAGACGCCTCAGTCTGCTGGTTCTGTCTGGAGGGAAACTGGTCAGGATTCCACATGTTGAACTCACTCACAATAATCTGCTCACAGTGATCATATTCAAAACCCCCAAAATACAGAAATAAAATATCAGTCATGAACTTGACAACATTCATGTGCCTAAAATTACCAAAGGTATGAAGGGTGAACTTAACACATTTACATTAAATTGAATAATAAGTCAAATCTATGATTGCTGAAAAATGTTATTGAAAAATAGTTATAATAGTTAGTGATTTATGAAATTAGTTTACCTGAATTTAGACCCAAGGAAATCTAAACAGAACCCTAACACTAAATTGATATCTAACCATGACATTATTAAAACATTTTGAACTAGTTAAAACGTTTTTTTCAATATTAACTTGAATCATCTTGTTTTTCATAATTTCAGAGAACTGTACAGGTGAGATTGTTTATAAATTAGAAGAGATTGTTGCACATGAAAAAAACCATTCATTCTAGGGATGCATGATATACTAAGACTTATTGGGCCAATAACCGATATCAATACTGATATTATTTTCCTATACCTACTTACTGAAACTATTTGGCTTTCTCTGCTGTGGAATTAAAATACTGCTTCATATTTGTCAGTTTAGCCTGTTGCCAAAAGCAAATGCTAAGAAGGAGGCTGAATATAATGTAACACCTTCAACTTGCATTATGTTTAATGATGATGATGATGATGATGTGCTGAGCTCCAGGTATCATTGTCTTTAAAATCATTAAAAGCAACTCCTTTTATGTCCATGAATCATTTTGAATGGTTGATGTCTGATATTACATTTTAAATTTATTAAATTTTAAATTTTACAGCTAATATCGGCCAATATCAATACCACGCTGATAATATTGTGCATCTCTAAGTCTTCCTTTAGTTCAGTGAATGCAACATAATTAAATAGCAGTAGATGAGTTGAGAACAACTAGCATTCTTGAAGTGTGGAAGCTAATATAATGGAAGAGGACTTCAAAGTGGCAATGCTCATGGGTTTTCCAATAAATGTTCAAGGTGTTTTTGACCTGTTGTACTGGGAAGAGACTTTGGGGAGAGAATGTATCAAAGCAGTCTTAGGAATGTCAGGAAGTCTCACTAGATCAGTGAGACCAAGCTGGACGATGGAGGTGTGAGGATCTGTGCTCTGGAAAGACATTAACATTTAAAGAAATGTTTGCAAATGATTTCCAGCTCCCCTCATAGCAGACCTCAGAGGACAACATGACCATTTTCTCATCTTCAGAAGACCGAGTTCTGATTGGTGACTTTAATTCAACCTTTCCTGACCATTCTACAGGTCAGGGACCTAAACATCAAGATTGTGGATCTCAGAGGAAAGTTCAAAAGACCACGACTGAAGAAGGTGCGTATGTCCGCCGACGCCATGCTGAAGGCTCTGCTGGGCTCCAAACACACGGTCAACATGGACCTTAGGGCCAACCTGAAGCAGGTCAAGAAGGAGGTCAAAGAGGAGGTGAGCTGTTCAACATGGACAAACTCTTCAAAAACTCACTAAACTCTAAACTTCCACTTCATTTTTTGGTTAGACCTGTCAAATGTTGCCCTTCTTTAGAAATAATTTCGATTTAGTTTTGTCCTCTATTTGACAGGATATGATATAGATGTCTAAAGATGTCGATGTTAACACGAGCTTCCTCACAGATGATTTACACGTTTAATTTTTCAACTGCAAACACTAACAATTTCTTTTTTATGTTTTTAGGACAAGCAGCTGCGTGATGTGGGCGATTGGCGCAAGAACATTGAAGACAAGTCTGATAGGAAGAAGATGTTCGACAGTTAAATATTATATCTATCAAAGCCTAACAGACCTAACAGAATGAGTTTTTTTTTGAGGTGGTGTTTTGAGGTCATGAGCAGTCAATATCACACTTACAGCAGAAAATGTTCTTATGGACTTATTAACTTTCTAAAAACAGCTACTGACTAATCAGAGCTTTGTTCAGGTATAAAACAAACATTCATTGTGTTTGCCTTTGTTATAACCTGGAATCAACATGGAATGAGAAGATGAACTTATCTTGCTACTTTTCTGGTTCTGATCACTATTAGGTTGTAATAAAGCTGAAGTAGCCTTAATTTGAAATGATAAGATTGAGTCATTGAGTAAGTGTGACATAGGATGAGGATGACACAACAGAGCTTTGCTTATATTTGAAGGATTGATGGTTTTTGAAGCGTCATAAGGGAGAGTCCATTTCCACCATTTTAAAGGTGTGATTCCAGGCAGATGTGTGTCACACTCAATCATTTAATTATTTTCTGAAATAAGTTTTGTTCCGACATTTTGAAGATATTCAGTGAATTATCTGCAGTGAGTAAAGCATTGACAACTCATAACCCCTCAGCAGAACTCCACAAAACATCTCCAAACTGTCCCTTTTATTACAGTTTTTAGGGCTAAATCTAAGGTGAAATCATCGTCTGCACAAGTAGGAATCTACAAATCTTGAATCTACAAATACTCCTGATCGTCTGAAGCTGATCAGAAGTACAACCTTTAGCTGGCCATCATTAATAAAGTTTTAATAAGTTTAAAAACTGTATCCATGTAATGTTTTACAAGAAAGTAAAACTTGTCATCCTTCTTAAAAGAAAATTAACAATGAGATTAGAACTGGGTGTACAGACCTTCATATTACACTTTATTCAAAATTACTGCATGGAAGAACTTGAGCATGAATGTCACTTTTCACAGTAAATTCCCTTAGGAACTTTTGAAAAGACAAGAATTACTAATATTAATGCCAAATTTCCCCCCATTTTTGTCTGACGATAATAGCTTTTTTTCTGCCTTTGCTTTGATACTTGACTTGAGATATGATTTTCTTTCCTATTATAGAAGGGACAGAAATCCATCCCAGCTTTCTTTGGAGTCCTTATTTGAAAAGCTTTAATGCAGAAGTTTAATGTAAAAATGAACTAAACATAAAAATGTTCATTCTGTTTCATGTAGCATGTTATGTCATCTTGTCTAAGAAAATCTCAAATTAAATGCAGAAGCCTCAACTCATTCGTTGTTGGACCTAAAGTGTTTTCTTCTTTAAAGAGATTTCTTGTTTTACATGGGGAGTCATGAGCTGAAATAAGTTGCTGTTATGACACTTTGAAGTAATTACAACTCTGGAGCTGTTTTCCTAACATTTTAGTTTTATTGTTTTCATTTCAATATTTTGTAAAACACAATATTTTCATGGAATGTGTTTAACAAGCATTCATAAATATTTTTTACTGACTCTAATCATGAGTACTGCAATTTAATTTGATACTAAACAAAAAAATCATAGAGAAGGAAAACACTCCAGAGGTTTTAATCAAATTTGTTGCTGATAGTAATAATTGGAAAAGTAAAAAAGGGTTGCTCATGTACAGAATTTCTTTACAGGGATTGACTGAAAGCTTTACTTTTGAAGCTGTATTATGTAGTTTTATGTAATAAATCCTCAAAATCTTAACTGTTGACAGAGAAGGAAACTAATTGATAAAAAATTTATTAGACCTAAATTCCCGAATCACTGTAATCAGATTTTTGTGTATCCTTGTTCTAATGGGACCACAGTGATTTGCAACTGATGGGTATTGACTCAGGCCTGTTCTTACCACATCTCTAATATCACTTTTTACTGATGCACCAAAGAGAATCTAAATATTACAAATTTAAATAATCTAAATCAGGATCAGAAGGTTTTCAACATTCAGCATTAAAACTATTTAATTGTCAAAATTTGCAGTCTGAACACTTTGATGACACACATGATATCATGTTCTATGCATAAGTGATGCATGAACAAAGGTGACACTGATACAAAGTTTGCTGTGGATACAGAGGGAGGATAAATATAGTCATAGACATCAGACAGGCCTCCATTCCAACACTTGATAGCCTAAATAGTGTCTTATGTTTTTTGTTAACCACTTGGTGAGGTGATATGTTATGTTTGATATTGAAAAACTGAACTGAAGCAGAACACTTTTGTAAGAAAGTTTGGTTCCTGGGAATCAAAAGAGATTCCCAGGACCAGACAAAGTTTTACTGAGGATGGTAAAGAAGGGAGGGAGACTGGAGTTCCTCCACAGGATGGGAATAGGAAGGGGGGGTTGTCTGATTCTGGAACCAGTCCAAAAACAGCAGAGTCATCTCTGAACTTCAGGAGCTTCACAGAGAGGCCCACTGAGGAGCAGACATTTATGTAATGAGAGAAGATGTGTGGGGAGGGAACACACCCCTGGGGGACACCGGTGCCGATCTGTGACAGAAGGTGGAACCCCACTGCCGGTCACTCAAAAAACTGGTGATTCACTGATGGGGTGGATGTCTGAGTTGATGGTGTTCAGCTCAGACATTCCCTGGCGTAAGATGAAGTGTTGTCCCAGGTTGACTGAGTCGTCTGCTGACCTGTTTGGTTTGTGAGCAAACACCGTGCCATTGATGGCAGGGCGCCTAGCAGGGGGGCTCTGATGTCCTTCAGAGGCCTCCCCACCAGTTGCTAAGAGGATTTAATGAACACAGACCTCAGGACGACAGCTGTGCAGTGACTGAATCCTGTGATGGCATGTTGTTTTGGGGAACTGGTTTTGTGCAGCAATGAATCTAGTCAGTGTATTATTTAACAATATAGTGAAATAAGAAAGAACAGCCAACAATCTTTCTGTCTCTGTATTGTCCCATGAGTACCAACCAGTTGAGGCGTGCTATTAGAGACAACCTACTAATGAAGGAGGAGATTTGTGCAGTGATGTTCTGAAACAGCATATGGAGCTGGTGTCTCCAACTCCAGCTTTTAGCCACATTCCCGCTCCAACACACAGCAACTCCAGGTTTGGCAAAGGTCTGGTAACAAACCCTTCTTCTGATTGATTCAGCTGTTGGAGCACCTAATGTTTGGTTGACACACCAAAATTATGTCTGTTGATTTTCAAAGCCTGAGAAACCCTTTACATGATGACAAAAAAATCAAGGATATAACATGTTTGGTCCTACAGTGAGTGTATACACCACACAAATGTCAAAATCTTGCAAAACCTCTCAATGGGAAGGAACCTAGTTTGGCATATGAACCAGACTTAAAAGTAGCTGTTGAGGTCTGACGTTAGAAGCTCCTGACATAGAGCATTAATCCTCAATGAAGTTCAGCATGTGTGCAAGAACCAAGCTGTGTTAACTGAAAGACAAGATGAGGAAGAGGACGGAATAGGACCAAGGCAAAACAAAGTAACAAATTGATGTGAGTATACAGGTGTGTGTGTGTGTGTGTAGGTGTGTGTGTGTTTGTGCGTGTGTGTGTCTGTGTCTGCTTGCAAACAAGATGACAGACAAAGCAAGAGGACAATACACAAGATGGCAGGTGGCACTTTGTGGTGATGTCACTCTCGAAACAGCTAACAAGTGCGCAAAGCTACTTGTACTTGTACAGATTTGTGATTGCGCTGCAATGGTGGCTTGATCAGTGAACTCCATCACAAAGAGAGTGCTGTTTCCAAGGTGACAGGGCAAAGGAGTCAGAATCTATCAAGACTTTGGAAGCTCAGAGAAACATATCGAAGATCTGATTGAAGATGGCAGTTTAATGGCTGATGCTGAATTGTAGCTATGGCAATGCAGAAGCTATGGCTACAGTCTGACTGCATGTGCAGCCACTCTGACCACCACCAGCAAGGAAGACGGGTGAAGTGTCTTACCCAGTGAGACGAATGGAACAAAGATTGAATTGGAACCCGTTGATCATGGGACAGACTCCTACCACCATCGCCACCATCATGATGCAGATGTCACCACCTGAATTCTCCAAAAGGAATTTTAGCTTAACGTGGAGAAGCCGGCAGACATGTTTAATAAGTTAAACCTTCTAAATCTGCTCCAGGCCTCCAGGGTCTGCCAGTTTTATTTATGTCTCTGCTCCACCACCGATGGTTCAAATGTCCCAACTACCTCCTCCACATGTCCACGTTCTGCAGAGGCCTCCTGATGCATCAATTGGTCAAGGTGTGTTAAACCAGGGAAAGACCCAAAACATACTGGCCTCTTAAAAATTGACTTTGTTCTGAAAGAGGAAGAACAAAAAATGGAGAAAGATCACATTTTGTAGACAGCCTGCAGTTGAACGTAAATTGCAGTCGCACCCAAGCAGGGATCAAAGCGAATGCTTCTGGAAAACCTGCCCACCTGAAATCACCCTCCCTTATTTTTATAACTTGTGTTAATATGAGAGGTCTCCTGGCAGCCAGAGAAAAACCTGGAAGCCTTTCTGTGGACAGACTCACATCTCCAACCATTAAGCCAAAGTGAAATGCTTACCAGGCAGTAAATGAGTTGGTGATATTTATAGAGTGAAGTGTAGGGGTGCATAAAGCTTTATTTGGAGTAATAGTGATATTGTTTTTTGCAACTCTGTCCCCTGCTCCTCTTTCTGAACTCACAGGTGACTGGAAACGCACCATACCTTTCTTTACCTTTCTTATTTGTGTTAAGAAAGGTAAAGAAATTTGATTCAAAATGCTTTCTTTTTTATTTATTTTTTTTTACAGCTTAGAGACCGGTGTACATCACACAGCGGGTCTAGCACAAAGTACGATAGCAGATGTTAGATCGTTATCTGGATCAGCTAAGAGTAAAACTGCATCTCACTGAGACCAGCTGCCTTAACTCTTTGTTTCCTCCCAAAGCTTGAATGTGAAGTGTGACAGACTGTTTCCAAAGCATGTCTCCAGCAGAAACATGGGGTGGCTGGGGAATAATGTCCTTCAGCTGGATACAATACACGCTAACGCTAACAGAGCTGGGATGCAACACATTCCTTCTTCAACAGGGGAAGTCTTCTTCATGATGGTAAGAACTAGAGAAGATATTTATTTAATGATGAAACAACTTTTCTTTCCCAGTTGGGTGACGGATAAGTTGATGCTGCAGTGAAGATCTTTTTCTTTTGTGATTTCATTTTTTGAAAACTTTAGCTAACCATCCTGGGGAATTATTACTATCAGACCTGAAACTTGAATTTGCTTCTGACTTTTTCAGCCCAACTAAACCCCAGTAGAGGTTTCCAGCAGCTCTTAGCAGGACCCTGAATGAATAGATGCTCCTCCTTGATGAGATGAAGTTGGGGGGATGGTGATATTTCAGGCGCTTGATGGCTGATTGGACTGAGGATCTTGCATTTCCATAAAAAGCCACTCCACATCCTAGAACTGAAGCCTCATATATAAAAACACCCTGATGGTGATTTGTTCTCACTGCCTCTACTGTCCTCCTTCTTGGCTTTCTGTTTCATTGTAGGTGAGACCTGACTGCTTTTCTATCTCTTTTTTATTCATGGTGTCTCTGTACAGCTGGTACATGCATATGAACTTTAGTGTTAACATGTTAAAGTGCTATGGTGATGAAATTCTGCAATGCAGAAGGCAAAGATTCAACAAGGAGGCAAAAACATTTCAACTAAGGAGTTATTTGCTTTTTTCTCTTTTTCATGACTTTTTAGGATTTGTGGCAGGTATTTGGTTTCCAAACTTATTGTATATTTTATAAAGTAAAATGTTAGTGTTATGCTTAGAACAATTTGATGGGTGATTTACAAAAAACTTTAAAAATATATATATTTGAAATTTCAAAGTATTGCTTGAGTAACTTATTCTTTTGTTGTCATGTTTATGACATGAAGTTTATTTTTTCTTCACAAATGTACAGTCGGCTGTTAAGGTTCCTGGAGATGCATGTGGTTCACAAAGAACAGAGGCTCCCTGAACACAACAAATATTTCTCACCACAAACAGAACTGTTTGATCTGGAGGATGAAAAAAGAAAAGATTTACAACAATGTTTTAATGTGTTAAAAATGAATATCTGCTTTTAGTCTACTGAAACACATTGTGGTGTGATGTTACAGATTAAATGTTTAACTGAGTTGAAAAATGTCAAATCATGCTTTTACAAAATAAAGGTCACATGTCTGTTTTCCTATAAAGTTTAATAGTAAACCTATTTCTCTGTTTGTTGACTTTGTGGCAAAAGCAGCTAAGCTTGAAATATAATATACTATAATAGAATTTGACTGGGAATCGGAAACCTTGATCTAGTACACTCTGAGTCTAATGGACTTACAGTACACAGACTTAAGTCGTGTGTGTGTGTGTGTGTGTGTGTGTGTGTGTGTGTGTGTGTGTGTGTGTGTGTGTGTGTGTGTGTGTGTGTGTGTGTACATAGGTGTGCTTGTGTTTAGTGGCTGCTATTAAAGGTGCTGTTGCAGCACATTCACATGCAAAGTTATTTTCTGCAATAAGAATTAAGTGTTAATTCCCACAGGATGTTTGGCTTATCTCACTCTCTGCGCCAGCTGTGACATCTGACCCTACCCCTAAACTTAGCTCTATCACCCCTCAGCTGCTCATTAAAAGTTTTAATAGGCAACATTGGGACACAGCGGGGCCTCTCGTATCATAAGGTTCTTATTTTTCTTCTGCTGTTTCTTTTTTCCAAACAGGCTGTGAAAGAAAGAAACTGCCAACATGTCTGAGTAAGTTCTCCTTTTGCTCTCCACTGAAGAGATAATGAGACCTTTGGTTTAACTTGACTAAGAACATATTCATAATGTGCAAACGTTAGCACAAAAGCATCAACTATTATGAATACTGACCCATAAAAGAGGAAGAAGGTGTATGAAATGGATTAGAATCCATTTAATATTCAGTATATTACATTTTGCTTGTGTTTCTCACAGGAAGAAGATGACTTCCAGCCGCAGGCACCACCTAAAGGTAAAGCAGTGAGCTGACTGGGCTGGGCATTCATCATGCGTTGTACTGATTCAGAACTCACTTTATTAAGCAAAAGCTTCGTTGCAGTCATTAAATGGCAACACAGTTGTTGATGGTCTAATTCTGGTGAAACAGTCTGGATGAAGGTATCTTAGAATGTTATCAAAATACTTTTGTTTCTTAAAAATATATATTTTAAAAGTTTTAATTGATCTTTTTTGTTACTGACAATCAATTTAATGATTGAGTTCATGATGTTTGACTCTTAACCAGTTTAGTTTGATTTAATTAATTACTGCCTCTGATTTCTCTGTTTACCACACATTCCTTTACACTTTCTCTCATGTCCCCTGTTGGCAAAATTCACTTGCATTAAATCACAGAGAAATGTACTAAACAACCAGCCCCAGTACAAAAGTGTATTAGGGCTGCAGTTCATGTTATGGACATATTTACATTAATCTTACTTAATTCTTTTGGTTTAGTGATGACAACTTACTTTTATTGTGTTGAATTAACTTAAAAGTTATAAATTTTTAACTTAAAGGAATTTTTTACTTTGACTTCACTTGAAACAATTAAGTTCAATGCTGCATTTTATCCTGGATCTGGCATCATGACACAATTCATCAGGGACAGATCCTGTGCCAACCAGGGTGCTGTGATGATACAGGATTGCAGCACCGGATCTTGTATCTCATCAGGGGTCTTAGTCCTTGATGTGGTCGTCGCAGGTTCAATTCCTGACCTGGTGATCTTTGCTGCATGTCATCCCCCTCTTTTATTACCCACTTTCCTGTCTAACTACTCTCAAATAAAGGCTGCCTGAGCCAAAAAACATTTTAAAAATATCCGTTATCAGTTTACTTCTTTATTTAAAGAAAACTAAATGATTAACTGTACTTTGCTCAGGTGTAAAAGCCCATCTTAACACTGGTGCTGCAAGCAGACCAGCTTTGTTCTGAATGAAAACATGAAACTTTACTTTCAAGAGAACCTTGTGATCCGGTTACAGTTGGAATGAAACTGGGCCATCAACAGAAGAAGTGATGATGTGTCCTGTAAGAATTTACAGATATAAGTGACCTGAAAATGTTTAAGTTCTCTCTGTATATTTGTCTCATGACCTCTGAGTAACTTGCTGGCTGTCTCGTCGCCTCATGAATAGCTCTTAGCTGAGTGACATCGGTGTAGCGCAACCAGCTCATCATGTTGTCCTGGCAATTCTTGTGAAAGTAAATCACACCAAATGAAATTATGAATCTTTGTTTATTGACCACCCGACCAAAATATGTCATCCAGTCTATTCTAGAGTGGAAATCTCTTTGAATACCTGTTCATTTATGCTCTTTCTTAAGAATTGTTGAACTTTATCCCACCACAGGGTCTTATTTGATTTCTAAGGGAACATTTCATAATTCAGTGCTGTCATGGACGTTCTTTAAACAGAATATATTGCTGGATGTTTGGTGTAGTTCAAGGTTTTCTTCTGGCTGCCATGAATTTCTGTGACAGTTTAGTTAGAATGCTGCAGGATGTACAGTTTTCTCTTAAAGATGTTTTCTTGGAAACGAGGTGTGTGGTGTGTTGGGGAACACCTTTTCTCTTATTTTGTGAAAGTAGAGCATTATGTGGTGACTACTAGCCTGACTGGCTCCCTGTGCAATTCCACTATAATTAATCAAATCAAGTGGAGTCAAGGTCGGACAGTTCTCTGTCAATAACAAACTATTTCCAACGTTAGGTTGCTCTCAGCCAACACACTGCTAATTTAAAGATCCTAAAGTACATATCAACTCCAAATTAGAAGAATTTTTTCAAAAATAAAACAAAAAACATTTGTTAATTTATGTTATCATGTATATATGTTAACCTTTTTCAGCATTACTTCGACTGTAGGTTTTACCTGCCTTTATAATATTAGTCAAAAGAATGATGTCAATATGAAAAAATAATGTTTACCATGATGTTTATCTTAGTGTTTTCATTATGTTTCTTATTGCCCAATAAAATTTCACTAACTTACACAATATTTATCCCCAGTACATGTAATAAGTTTCTCCCCCTAAATGTCAAGTGGGAATGTTGCAATGGGAATCCTTGTTGATCTCCAACCATGCTTGATACTCTTTCTCCTACCTTTTCTAAATTACTTTCAATTTTAAATATTTTGTGCCTAATCTGAGATTTTTTAAATACAACATTAACATATGAGAACAGTGTTTTCTGACTTGTGTGTAACAACAGAGACACGATGTGATAACGCATCACTTTAATAATTTTAGAACATGATGTAGGCTTATTTACACTTAGAAACCTGAATATAATCAGGTTGAATAGAACCATATATGAATATGGTTAGTCTATAGGTTTCCGTCTGATGTCAGTCAGTGTTTTCTAGTTTCAGCAAACCTGATTTAAAGTTTGTGTCAGACGTCCACATTCTCGTTATAAGTATATGTGGACGTCTGAGCCCAGAAGTCCTGCATGTTTTAGATGTTCCCTTGCTGACCCGACCAATAGGACTGAATAATTAGTAAGCTATTGTAGCTAATGATGTGGTAAGGAGATCATGCAGGCACATCTAAAACATCAGGTGTCTGTGGGTCTTGAGGGCCATTTAAGTCAGGTGTGTTGGACCAGGGGGGCATCTAAACATTACAGGATACCGGAGCTTATGGTGTAGAGATGAAGAGCCTCACTGTAGGATGCTGTTTAATCTGCTAAGGCTCTTGCTAGTTTCTTTTCGTCACTATTTGTCAGTTTCCACTAGCTGGATAATTTTTACTCAGAACAATGTCAAAGGTCCTGAATGGAAATAGAAAAATGGAGGTGAGCAAAGTTAAACAATTTAAGAAAGTTTTTAGTACTCCATTTGTAAACCACTCTGATTCCAATCTCACCAAACAACTGAGCATTCTTCAGATGTCTCATGAATAGAAACAAACAGTTTTGCCATGATGTGTATGAACAGCTAGTTACAGACTAAACTGTAAGGATAAATTTACTATCTTAGAAAATAATAACCCTAACTAGGTGAAAAATGCACTTTATGACCTATCTATCTATCTATCTATCTATCTATCTATCTATCTATCTATCTATCTATCTATCTATCTATCTATCTATCTATC
>CAEGAF010133935.1:0-64647 GCA_903067075.1 Micropoecilia bifurca | reverse complement strand
GTGTGTGTGTGTGTGTGTGTGTGTGTGTGTGTGTGTGTGTGTGTGTGTGTGTGTGTGTGTGTGTGTGTGTGTGTATGTAGAGTGAGTGTGTAATGAAGGGTGTAAACTCTGCTACCTCAAGACAAAGAAAGAAATGAAATTATTTCTTTCTCATTCCATATTTGATCATTTCCTTGACAAGTATTAATTATCAATTGAATTAATCAAAATAAGTTGGCCTGGAACCCTACAGGCTTTCTGCAAGCAGTATAGATCTTCGTTAATGTAGACAGAGAGTCTGCATGACATAGCACAGCATGAAATTAAGTTAAATTATGTATTTATTGCAACATTAAAGCAGCACTTGTGTAAACTCTGGTAATAAATTAAATAACTATGGCCTAAACCTTTAACAGAAATCCTTAAATATCCTTTTTTAAAGTTGTGGATTTTGCATGGCAGTAAAATAGAAAGTAGATATTAATAGCATGAGATTAGTAAAGTAAATATCCAGACTTAATATCCATTAAGTATGAAAAAACTGTTATTTTTTTCATACTTAATGTCAGTCAGGATAATCTTCTACATGTTCTTTACCCTGAATAGTGTTTATGTGACCAAAAGAAAAAAAACTAGATTGCTCAAAGATTCTTATTCAGTCTTATTCTTAGTCTTATTCAGTAGTATTAAATAAAAGTGTTAGTTTAGAGAGCTAGCATGTATCATAACAAAACCGTACATTATTTTTAATTGGCTGGCTGGGTTTGGTCTGGAACTCGCGCTAATGAAAATGCAAAGCCTCGTCTAATAAACCGTGTCTGTGGCACAGTTCCATAAGCTTGTTCCTACGAGTACCACAAGCGGTTTACCAATAAAATGGAGATTGAAGAAGTCGTAAAGCATGTTAGCTACCTTGAGAGGTTATGGGAAAAAAGGTTTTGGGAAAAAGAAAACAAAGCAAGCGAGCATGTAATTGAAAACAGAGGAAACTTGACTTGTGTCCTTTTTATTAAAATTTAACTCACAAAATTCTTTAAGTGAATTTGATATTACAGTGCCATGTTGCCAAATGTAGGAAAAATGTGTTTTAAATGGCATGGGGGAGGCAGCAGGGGTGAATGCAGGTACTGTTCATATAAAGGCCCTCTCTAACTATATGTTGACTCAACCGCTCAGATGTCCAAATCTAAGCAGGAAAAAAAAAGAAAGTCATATTGCAGTTTTTTTCCACATGTAGATTAACCTTTAGATTCCGGTTAACAGCCCTCTAGTGCAGGAAATGCCTTTGTTTCACACGGTAACAGGGCCAGCTCACAAAATAAATGTTAGCTTGAGTTGCGACACCGTCCTTCTAAAGTTTCTAAATTTAGGACAACTCGAATGCTCCTGGTGTTTGTGCAAATTAAAAGACAATTTAATTTATTATAAATTTACTGAGACACATACACAACTTGGGGGGGGTGAAAAACAAAAATCATAATCCAATGTTTTAATCTGTTTTGTTTTTTTCATATTTCTTATGTTATTATATCATTGGACTTTTATAAAATCAGTTGAGAAGTAGAAGGAAAGTGAGCTTACTAATATAAATTTAAACACTGTGTATTGTTATCCCTCTAATCTGACCGTTGTTCAATCTGTCGTCTGAAGATGTATGACAGGCTTTTCATTAATCCCAGAAGCTGCCTGGGACGACCTGCAGAGTCACACTGCTCAAGTGGGAAAATCTGCTGAGAGAACAACTAGTTCAGTTCTGTGCCTTTATTGGGGGAAAACGTTTCTGCAGCGAGAGCATTTCAAACATGCAAAACAACATACAATACGTAAGATAAAGTTAAAAAAAGAGACAAAGCACGCAAGAGCCAATTCAAAAATACATTAAAAGACTCACAAATTTAGGGACCTGATTGCTGTGGGAACGGATGAGTTGTTCCATCTGTTGCTTTTAATTCTAAATGTCTGCCAAGAGGGAAGAAGCTGGACTTTGGGCTTTCCCAATTACCTTGCCTGCATCAGTACCAATTTTGTTTAAGCAGTTTTTGTTCTGAACTCTTAAGTTTCCAAACCATACAACCAATTTGGTGACTGTTAGTCACAGACACCAAACAAAACGGCCTCGACAAAAGAGTTGGAAGGCAAACTTGTATTTGTCACAACCCATATAAGGAGCAGACATGTGAGAGAAGGTGCTTTGGTCAGATGAAACTGAACTTAAAGCTGAATTTTTTGACTCACGACATTGTGGTGTCCTGCTGTGATGAGGGAATGTTTTTCTTCAGCATCAGCAGCGAAGCAGGGTACGGTTGATGGAAAGGTGGATGGAGTTAAATACAAGAAAAACCTGGTAAAAAAAACAATGGAATGGCTTCAATTGAAGAATGTTAATGTATTTTAACATTAATATCCTTTCTGATCCAGTCTTATGTATCATGTTTTGTAGATATTTTTAAAAGAATAATTCTGTTCTTTCCGCTTCACAAGAGCATGTCACTTTGTGTTGGTCTCTCACAAGTTTAATGAACTCATTCAAGTTTGTGGGTTTTAATGGCACATCTGAAAAAGATCCAAGGTAAGGAACATTTCTTTCAAGACGACACCATTACCGATGCACCCTAAAAAAAAAAAAAGCAATGATGGCTGGTAAACTTTAGTGCGTTAAATTGTGAGACGTAGAGAAAGACTCATTTTCTTTGACATATAAAGAAATAAAGCAAAGACTGAGCTGTCGGGGTCGCGCCACATTTGAAGTGATCAATGATAAAAGTACTCCAAGGGCTTTTTGAAGAAAGGCTGATAGGGCAAATTTTCCATGCCCCTGTGCACCGAATGTCTTTGTAAATAAGAGGAAAGAGCTGGTAAGGCTCTCTGAGGGCTGTGGTCTGTGATCAGACCTTATAAGGAGGCTCACCAGTCAACACAGCAGTCAGTAGGACATTTGATCCTACGAGACAAATGGAGGGCACTTGCACTGGAAACAGTGGGCAGAAAAGGAATCTGGGGGAAGGGAAGCGTATGGTTAACCATCCTGAAGGTATCAGTGACATACCCCGAGGCATGTTCCAGGACATTAAAACAAAACTGTAGCAGGAGTAAAAGTCTTGACATCATGCAGAGTGAATTCTTTACTGAAGATGCCACTTCTTCTTTCGCTTGAGTACAATGCAAAGCTAACGTCCTTTAACCTCAAGGCAACACCTTTCTGAATCACAGAAGTCTGACAAAAGTGGATGATGTCGACCTTTCAGAGACGTCACGCAATCGAGGTGAACATGTTCGTTCCTGAGAGCCGTCGACAGCGGATCTGGCGTTCGGGTCAGCATGAGCAAAAGTCATCCACAGAGCTCAGAGATTTGTTGGAAACTGCAAGAAAACAGCTGCTACTAAGCTTTTCTCCCAACCCTAATCCATCCCTGTCATTTATCCCACTTAGCAAAGTTTGACTCAACTAGAAGACATCTTCCTGAAAAATACATGCCTTGACAGTGTACCAGTGTCACTAGGTTATTCCATCAGTGGAAGCTTTTACAGTCTTAGATAACAACACAGTAACTCTATTTGACATCTCTTTATATAGCTTTTATGTTCTGCTATTTCATTGGCAAACCAGTGACCGTGTGGGCCTTAAGGTGGCAGAGAAAATGTTGTAGCTGTAAGAAGACTTTAGCAAGAGACATAGAGCATAAGAAGTGGCAGATTACCTAACGGATTACATTTGTTTCTCTGCTAATTGATCTGAAGTACAGGTATTATAACCAAGGGGTTCAGCTTGATGACAGAGGGGCTTATGAGCAGTCAGTGAGTGAAGACTCACCATATTCAACAACATGTAAGCCCACAGGGAGAATGTTGGTCACAGAGATGCTGTAAAGACATGGTGTTAAGTGAGAGACATTGCTTTGGTGCAGCTGTGTGGCTCACAGGCTTAGTAGTCAGAGGCAGGTGTGAAGACCGGACCACCTACGCACCAAGCTGAGAGTACACGCAATTACAGTAAAAAAAAAAATTCTCAGTCTTTCAGAAACGGTCGAAGTGGATAGCATTATCTCCGTCAAGTTCACTTCAGATTTACTTGAATTTGTCCCGACAAGTCTTTGTGATTATTTGAATTTGTTCAACTGCTGGAAAACTGCAGCAATTATCCAAGATTTGTAGTTAATAGGTCCTTAATGTCAGAATGCTATGTATGCAGGACTGACTGATTGTACTTAAGTTTAAGACATTTTCTAGAAATACCAATCACAAATATCCCAATATCATCATTATAGATGTGGATGATCCATTATAATATTGATACTGAACCTGATTCTGATGCCATTCTTGGATCAGACATTGGGCTGAGGCCACAAATTCATCCAGATAGCAAGGGTTTGTGCGATAGAAAGTCATATTTGACCCATTTTACATTGGTTGTTTAAATTGTCCACTAAAAATAAAATAGTAAATTTACATGCACCACGCATTGTGATCTCCTAAATTGCATATGAACAGAAGTTTTTATTTTATTAAGTTAAGTTATTCAGGCATGTTCAGGCAAAACCACCAACAGTCTTCCATCAGTATGACTTCTGTTTGACCTCACTAGTTTTCTTTATTTTCTCAGTGGTACCTGGAGTCACAGGAACCACTTTGTAAAGAAAAGAAGGCTATTCGTCTTTTTTTTCCCAGGTAGCTTGGCCACATTGCTGCGATGTATTTTGATTCCTGCAGATGTAACTATCCTAACCCAAGCATTTACAAGCGACCGAAGATGCTCCCCTCTTAGTTTTCTGCAGTTTTCATTATTACAGACTCTCTAAATACCCCAAGACCTAACAATGGGGTAAATCTGCAGGAACATCCATGCTTATAGAGACATACAATTGTCTTCAATAGGCGCTTGCAGACCAGACAGTTTGAAGGGCTCTCTGAGGGCTTTGGGAAATGAAAAGTTTCGACACACCCTCAAGGGCTTGTTAGAGTTGCATCTGCGCTGCCTGCAAATAGGAGTGTTGATTTTACACAATGGTTATTCTCACCTAGAGACATCAGACCAGCAAGCTGTCGAAACTCCTGCTTTGAAGAGAGAATATACCCGCCGCTCATTTCATTACGTTCTAATTCAAGCTCAAAGCTGCATCACATTTTAGCTCTTTGTCATCAGCACGCATTTACTTAAAAATCCAGTCATTGCTTCTCTATTTTGACTTTGCTATGTGAACAAAAAAATTGTGTAACACATGGAATATGGTGTCCATCCATCCATCCGTCCGTCCATCCATTGTCTATACCCACTTGTCCTTGCAGGGCTGTGGGACGGTTGCTGGCAGCTATCTCTAACAGTCATTGTACGCCCCATGGAGGTTACTTGTCCATCCCAGTATCATTTGTTTCTATTAATTTACCAGTGTTCCTACGTAATGTTACAGCCAGGAAAACAACATAATGCTGTATACCCAAATTATATACAAACAATGAGTTGTTCTTGTAGCTCCAGAGTCGCTCCATGTGTTTCGTTTATCGCGTGGGTCTGTTTGGCCCTAAAGTGATTCACCCAGCGAGAGGTAAACAGAGGGAGCAGACGTGCTGCTCATTCATCTCGTCATCCCAGAAACATTGACAGCTGGCTTTCGTGACCGGACAATGAATCCGAAGGGAGCTCCTGCAGAGAGAAGCTGGCCCTTTCTCTTTTCTCTCTGAAGGAGTTAAAGTCTTAATCCGTCTCTATTCTCTGCGGAGCGGGGATTAGCCGAGCAAAGTTTAATGTGCACACCTTCGGGTTAGGAACCGAAGCGAGGGCCCCTGCTCCGCGGTCACAGGCGGTCAGAAGTTTGCAAACAAAACACAATCTTCACCGTCCCTGTTGGCTGCGGCGACTCCACACCACTGGATGGTGATCAGGACGATTAAATGACTTTATTGTCGGAGGGACAGATTGTTTGTCTTGTCAATTTGGACTTTGTGCATGCACTTAACCCCTGACCAAACTGAATTTGCATTAATTTACTGCGAAAATTTTGCAAGAACTGCGTAAACAAACTTAGAAATACAGAGATGTCACGTCTGACGCTGCAGAACATCAAAAGGACATTTGTTTGCTTTGTTCCGCTCTACATAAATATTCAGTCACCAGTCAGCCACTGCTGCTGCTGTTCGTCAGTTCAAGTCGCTGCCAAGGGAAAGATCATAACCGAGGTCTGTGGGATAATAAGTCATTAGTTCTCAAACACACTGGTATGCCAGAAAGATAGTTTGTTTATCCTTTGTTTTGGAGAAATGACAACAGAGGCAACATTTAGAGGGAAATAAACTTGGCATCATATTTTGACTCTGAGCACACTCTTGTTCTGAGGACGACATCTTCTGTCCACTCTGGCCTTCCTTTGTCTTTCATTCAGGAGCTTTATTTTCTTTCCATGAAACTGAAAGAGTTTCCTTAACTTTGTTCACTTATTATTGTATATCTATGATCAACCTGCTGTTTTAATTCTGTAGATTTTGACCTTCGATTATACAACGTCTGGCAGTAGCTGTGCTGGAAAACACTCCTAGGATAACATGTTTTCAGCTCTAAACTTCACTTTTGGGGCGTTGTCTTTGGGGCGATGCTACTTCTCAAAATGCAGCAAGATCCCAGTAAATCTGAATATTTTCTCGCAGTATTTCATTATTTTATCAGGGTTTTCACTGTTGAAGAAAATAATTTTTTTCTATTATTATCTACATGCAAGAAAAGCACATAATGTTGAAGCTGTCATATGCTACCAGCATGCATGTTTTTTTCTCCAGCTGAATACATCAAACTTTGTATGACACACCTTGGGTATGAGAAACTTCTTTAACAGACCATCAAACAGAACTAAACCAGTCAGTATTAATTTGCACTCATAGGGGTCAGGATCAGTTTTTTAAACAAATTTCTGTAATTGCTGTGGCTCTCCATGACTTTTTGCAGTTGTTTTTCATTGTTAGATTTAGTTGTAAGTCATATTTTTTTTCTTACATTTGCTTAATGTTTCATGATGTATTTAAAAAAGAACTGTATGTCTTTAAACAAAAGGAAATGGTAAATGATTGGTTTTCTTTATTAACAAGACCAAGAGCTTAAAACAAGCTGGGTGCCGTCATGTACGGTTGTATCCTCTAGCTTCCTATTGGCTCACATAAGTGCAGGCTGGTATCTGGTATGTTGTGTAAGTGAAAACAGGTGCCTCAACTGGTTTAGGGTCATACTGTCAACATCTGTGTATGCAGACTGTATGTATCTGCAGCTCTACGATTATGTTTATTGTAGCATTTTCTCTTGGTATACCTAATTGAACTTGATTGGCAGCTTTACATTGAAATACTTAATCTTTGTAATGATCAAAAATTGTGTTTATAAAAGCCAACTATCAACTACAATGGGTTTTTGGAGTAACCAGCACCATTGTTGTCAATCATGTCAAAATTCTGGATTCTTCTGCATCATGTGTGTTAGATTTAGCTTAAGCATCACTGTCTCTGTGAACTAATGCTAATCTGCGACTGTAACCAAGTGATTGAAAAAGGAATTACTTGAAATAATCAGGGAGCAGATTGCTTTGACAATTGGAGCCACTTCAATTGTCTTTCATCAGTGCAGACTGAGTGTTTGCATGAAGTAGCATTAGATTGAGTTACTTTATGTTGCTGCAACTTTTGATCAACATTGGCACATAAGATGGAGAGGTTGTTTTAGCACTACATTTTTGGGATCAAACTACGTATGTTGTAGCTTTTCAAGCTATGCACATTGTTTTTCCAGATTTGTTAAACAGTTAAACATAATTTATAAAGACACAAAGACATCAGCCTAGGATTATGTGATGAAATCTCACTGCTGCCTCTTCATGTTGGTGTTGAAAGGATACTTCTGCTCATTTTGTTTGCAAAGATTAGAAATCTTCCCACTCACCTAGGTATGCATCATTGACATTAAAACGGGACAGCATCAACGTGGCTTAGATCCAGATGAGACTCCATCACTCAGTGGGAAATCTTCAGCTTTCTGACTGGCTAAAAGCACATGGTAAGAAGTCTGCTAAAGAACGGGAGGTTCTGGATGAGGACTTTAATTCATTGTGAAACCAAGCATCTTTTATCATCAAGCCTCATTTATTATGTAGAGGATTAAGGCATCCCTAAATTAAGGACGACTTTGATCATGACTACTGGCTGCTGGAATGTACAAAGGATTGAGCATAAGCCAAGGCAACAATTACCAGCCGACAGAGAGTCATTAGGCAGGGAGCAGCTGCCCACGTTCCAGACAGGGCCCTTCCTCTGTTCCTTAACCATTACCAACCAGGACCTTTGATAACATCAAACCCACCTCTGCTCGTCCACCACCACATTTAGACCCAACCAGGCTGCCTGACGCTAAGTACAACTGTGCCAGACTCCACAGAGATCCAGCATTCCCCGCAGCTAAACTGGAGAGGAGTGGCCCGACAGGAAGTGTCCAGGGTGGGCCAGAGCCAGGGGGGGAGGGGCATTGAGTTCATGGAGAACTGCCAAGATGTATTTAAATGCGATGCTATCTTTTTAGGAGTTACTTGCGTTCGTCTTCTCTTCTTACATAAAGATTGATAGATTCCATTGTCCATTAAAAGCTGATGACCTTAAGATGATATAAGATATCAAAAATAGATAAATTGGTCTTTAAAACTTAAGCTTCCAGTTTTGATCTATACTTAGCTGTCAGCCAAGTTTATTCATCACACATTCTCTCAACCTGATAATAGCCAAAAGAACTTAAAACTTAACTAGGTCCTTTTTATTAGTGTTTAACAGAAAATGTACAAAGTGGTTTGATTTTACCAGGTGTCATATTTAATCAGAAACAACAAGACTGTCTCCACCAAACTGCCTGGGTTTGATGTTAAACACGAGGCTGATCTTTGACTCATCCCTTCTCTTTGCCCTTTTGACTTCAAAGGTAACAAAGGTTATTTAGTTAAGGTCAAAGCAAGTTCCTGCAGGGATAATGTTGCTGCAAACTGGGATATAAAGGGCCATGAACGTGCTGAGTAATATTAGCTTTGAACCTATACATAGAGAAAGAAGTAGTTCGGTTTTATCACAAACTTTTATAAGAGCCCATGCTGTTGTTAGAAACGGCAACAGATGAAGTGATTCTGCCCAACAATGTTTTAAACTTGGTCTGGATTCCATATTACTCCAAGTAAGTAAGTGTGTTAATATAATGAATAAGTGATTGATTTTATAATTATTTTTAGGTCATTACATGTAATAAATACCAATTCCAGAAGCTATATTAACAACTGAATGTTTACTTATGAAATATATTGAAGAAAATGTACATGCTATGTTAACACGTTAAAACTATTTCCATTATGTATATAATACCTGATATTCACAGACACGGTCTAAAAACGATACAAACCTTTGCTCTCACTGCCTGACATAAGATTTTCAGTTCGTTAGTTAGTTTGCAAAAAGCCAAAAATAATGACTGGCCTCATCTTGTTTTTTATTTTGTTTAAATTCAGAATGTTTGTCAGCTATACAAACATTAACATCAAAACCTTTTGACTTTTTGATGGGTTACTCACGTTGTCCGAGTTAATTAAAGACAGATCCCCAAGCGTTTATTAAGGTAACACCTCAAACACGCTGCTTCCATTTCAATTTTTCTTCAAGTCTATGCCATCCACATTTTTAATGCTTGGATTACATTTACCTTACACACCCAGAAAATGTGAATACCTATCAGATGAAAATGTGGCTTATGGTTCCAGTTTATAAAGATACATTGTAGTGACACTGAAGAATGTTGCTCTAAAAAACGGGTTTTTGCTTAGTTGTGTTTCTGTATTTTGCTTTAAAGTCCTGAATTAATACACTGAATAGAATCAGCAGTGCATAAAAGAAAACACCCCACCCTCAACCCCCTAGGTTTTCAAGTGTTTCTCTGGTTAAAACTGTAAACGGTACGTGAAGGAAAAATAGAGTCATCTTTAACTTTTCTGGGAACCCTCTCTCTACCTTGTTATCAATAGTTGAAGGTTTATGTTTTTTTCCATCGACATTATTGTAGAAAACCACATAATTAAACATCATCCTTTGGTGCACTTTACCACTTTGAAGCCCCTGCAGCCACAATTAATTCAAAGGATTAGGTTACTTCATAGCGCAGTTGCAAGCACACACAACCATTTCTTTTTCTTCTTCGTTTTGACTACTCCGAGATCTAAGTTGTTTTTTCACCTACTGAAGAAAAACTAAAGTTAACCTCTAATCCCTGTAGACTAATTTTGAAGCCATAGAGGTTATTTTAAGGATTAGGGAAATGTTATCACAGGCCCAGCAAGCTAAAAGCTTCTTCAACTCCTGCTTTCCCTGGATTACGCTTCAACTCGTGTTGGTAGTCATGAACTTGGTTGATGTTTGCTTGATGCTGTGTGAGTTCCAAATCCAAATTGCTCTCGACTTACCCAGGTCGCGTTCAGTAGCAGCTGAAAAAAACTCATATATTTAAGAAAATGTATTTGTTTAAATTAGTTTAACCGCTAACAGGCAAAACAGTCTTACTGTAAGAAGGTCAATTTTTTTAATATGCTTTTTTTTCTATTGGCAGACATGCAAATTTAAAATGTAGTCTGTCATTAGCTCAAGAATGAAAATGATAAATCTCCTATCTTTATTCTTCTTAATCTTTTCCATGGGCGTAACACACATTAGTCGTGACATTTTCAGAAAGTGTATTCTAGATTTTCAAGGCTCAGGAGCTGAGAATCCACTCACTGCTTAACTAAGCTAAGTAGCTAGTAAAGTGTTTATTTTAGTGTTAAGTGTTATTAGTTAAGTACTATATGCTATTAAAAATAACAAGACTCTTTAAAGTAGCATAAAGATGTTCTTTGGTGTCTTTTAGTGCTGCCTCTAGGAAACCGGACGGTCGGCTCGCGGTCACAGGGTTGCAGAATGTTGGTTTTCATGTGCGCCATACTGACCTGCTGCGTAACTCTTCCTGCTGTCATTTCTGCTTGTCTTTGTCCACAAACGGCTACACTGTGAAATGCATATACCCACAGCGGGCTGCGTTAAGCCACAGACAGCAGACCAAAAAAAAAAAAAAGCAAAGGCAAACCTCTTCTTGAGGAGAATCATCTCCTTTTTTTAAAAAAGAAAAAAATTATCTCTGCTGCATGAATATCTGGTCTGTATAGATAAGATACTGAAGGCCTGCTGTCTCTGTGGGGGGAAGACCTGGAAGGAATACATAATATGTTTAGAACAGTAAGACTATAGTTATTAATAAGCAATAGAAAAGGAAAAGTAGTGGTTATGTAGATGGACAGAAGGGAGGTTTCTGAAATGAATCTCATTAGATTAATGTCACTCATCAAGATTACACCTTGATGAGTGTTAATCTGTTTAACCTATTTTACTTAAAATGTCATGATAAATTCATGGCAGACATTAAAAAAACAGAGATGATTTAAAATGATTTTTACATATTCCAAAATCTCTTTTCTTTTTCAATATTTCCCAGACTTGGAAACATTCAAATCAAATCTCATACTTTTCCAGGCTATCCAGGAACACTGAAAAGTGCATAGTAGTGTTTATTTTTCTTCTTCTTCTTTTTTTTATCAGATCCAAGTTCCTCTCTGAAGACATTTGTCATTTTCATCCTCAAAGTGAAGAAACTGATTCAGCCACTGCTGAGCAAGCACTTCAAAGAACAGGGATAAGAAAAAATATTCCCCAATTGCTGCTTTCCTTGTGTTTTATCTCTCTTTCCGAGGAATCTCTTGTACATGAATAGATGTGTCCAGATCTGATCAGCTGTGTCCACGCCCAGACAGAAACGTCTAGCCTCTCTCTCGGATTAGCAGACCTTTCCTATTGCTTTATCAGATTCGACTGACAGACATGACCAACGGCTTTATCGCTGGTGTGTGAGTAGGTTTCGTTTCCCTTTATCTTTGCTTTTTCTTTTTTTTTCCACACTCTGAGCCAGATCAAAAGGCTCAAAGCTGCTCAAAGAAGGTGGAGAAAATGGCATCCGGTCTTCATGTGAGCTAAATCCGAGCCAGGTGGAAGACGGAGGGAGGAATGAAGACTGATGAGAGGCTTGATGTACAGATGTAGCTCAGGGCTCCGGCCAAAATCTATTCTTTTGTGAGTCTTGTATGTTCTACCAGTGCATTTTTGTTTAAAAATGTCATAGTGAAGTAAACCAAACCTTAACAATAAGTTAACTATTGTCGCCATAAAAACATCAGCAGGTGAACTGCCAAGAAAGGGCAAAAAAAAATTGGTACATGCTTTTGTTTTCAGTACGTCAGATTGTAGTTATGAGAAAAAAATAAGTAAGTAAAATAAAAAATAAAGACAGCTGTAGTTCATCCAGAATGTTGGAGCTAGACTACTGTCCAAAACCAGGTGATGGATCACATTACATCAGTGATGAAGTCATTGCTTTGGCTTCCTCTTTGTCAAAGGACAGAATTTAAAATAAATGTCAAATTGTATTGCCACATACATGTTGTAGTTTTCTGGTAAGGTATGTAGATCCTTCAGTTCATCAGAGATTTATTTTTTCCGTGTTTCCAGGAAAGGAAGGCAACACTGAATTCAGTTTCAATACTTTCCTACTTACAAGTTTAGCAAAGTTTTGCAGGTCATCTCCAGCATCTAGCTCAATTATAGTAGTCACAATAGCAATAATAATAATAATAATAATAATACAAACTGGAACAGTGAACAAATTACAGCATAGTTTTATATGTCTGATAATTTTTTGAGGGTTTTCTAACAACAGCTAAATGCTCTGAAAAAGCAAAAGGGCAAAGCTGCAGTCTTAACATTAATGGGCCTGGACAATAAATACGGCAGATGCTTCTCCAAACTCCAAACTTCTCCAAACTTGTCAGAATGATTTGGTTATAAATTTTTATTGCATTCAACCTGGTATTTCTTTTATACTTCTGGCCCGGGACGCTTTACGTCTCCTCCAGCGTCCATTAAGTCACCACAGCTTTGCTGCTTCGCTGCTCGTCCTCTGTATTAAGAATGGCAAGGCGAGTAAACGAAAAGAAATCATGTTGTATCACTAATGGTTTTCATTATTATATTAAAGACGGTGTGCCATAAACCATCTGTGGAGGGTTAAATGGTCATTAGTCTTGAAAGAAAAAAAAAAGCAAACAGGATATTCTTTAGGCAAATAACTCGGCAAATAAATGTTTTCTCATTGTTTCCAGCTGCTCCACGTTTCTATTTTACATTAGTTTACGGTTTGGCTTTGAAGGATCTAAAAAAAAAAAAGTCTCGTTTGCATTAACAGTAATTGCCAAAATGAGAGTTTGGGTTTGGACCTCGCCGTAATTGAACCTAACTCAACGTGAGCTAAATGAAGTGCTGCTCATGTCCGAAGCCTGCGGTCAGCCACAGAACATCTCACTTAAACGCTCCCCTTCATGCCCCCCCAGTTACTGTGAAGGGGGCACGTACAGAGAGCAGATACCCCGGGGAAACAAAAACAATCCCCCTCAAATGTTTAAACTTGAACTCCGGCAGGCCGATTGGTAGGGGTTTCGGGGTCAGCGCCTCCCGCCGCACATCAAAGATTGCCAGAATCGGCAGATAGACCCTCGGGCCGAGTGAGCGAAAACAGCTGGGGCCTAGCAAAACAAAGATGATATAAGTGGCTTCCTCCTCAGTGGCGACTCCGGAGCGGTCAGCCATGATAAGGAGCAGCTTATATTGTGTTTGAAGCCCAGAACACCGGCCCTCCTCCTTCCACCCACCAGCCAGCAACCTGAAAACCAGACAATTTAGAGCCTGGTGTAACGCAAGAGGAAATATAAACTGTGATCTCTTGAACCCAGTCGAAAGAGAAAGGCCTGGGTTTTGTCCGTACGCCGTGTCAGGGAAGCAGAGGTAGTGACTGTTGCTTATAAAAGAATATGATTTGTGAAAGCTTTTCAAGATCCCTTAATGTCGTCTCCAAAGTTATGAAGGAGTGGCAAAGGGTAAAAGCAGTCATAAAAACGATATGCTTAGACTTCTGAGGGATAGAAATGTTGAAATCGTGTGCACTTGCAAACATGCAAATGCTTTCAACCCAACAAAGTAGGACATTTTTGAGAAAAGAGGACATTTTCCTGGTTCTCATTTGTTTTTATTTTACTCAGGTTTAATAGTTAGGTTTAGCAGGATGGTATGAATTAAGTTTTGGTTAAGGTTAGGGCTACGAGTCACTCTAATGATTGTGGTTAGTCATAAATAAAAGTAGTAAAATGATTGGTCGTCAATACCAAGTTGTATATTATAAGGTTGCGTGTGTGTGTGTGTGTGTGTGTGCGTGTGTGTGTGCGCATGTGTGTGTGTGTGTGTGTGTGTGTGTGTGTGTGTGTGTGTGTGTGTGTGTGTGTGTGTGTGTGTGTGTGTGTGTTTTTCTGTTTCGGCTTTAAGAACATGTTTTTTAATCACATGCAACTCAAGTAAATGTCAATGTTGGGCTGACAAACAAAAACAAAACCAGAAGCCAGAAGTGTTTGAGGAAATCCAAAGTCATTTTTTTATATGTTTATTTGGTGAAACTTATCCATGCCAACATAAACAATGTGTAACCTAATCAATCCAGCCTAGAATTTGTGCATAAGCAGCACAAATTGTTTCTTTAAATTATGGCCGTTAAGATAACTTTAAACTAAGAAGACTTTTCTTAGTGTGTGTCCAACTGGTACGTTTGTAAACACAAACTACTATAATTACCTTTGATTAAAGAACAGCAGAATGAGAAAATACCAGAAGGTCAACCCTTTTGCTTTATACAGAAGGTCAGCCTCGCTTTGCTTTATTCTGGTGTTATTAAGACAAACAAGGATTCAAAAGATTATATCACTAACCAGGAAAAAAAAGAGAGTAGTCTAATCTGCTGTTTTATGCCAAAGAGAAGCAAAAAACATTTGTATTAATTAATGTCAGTACTCTTGCATAACCTAAACAAATTTCACAAGGTTAATAGACTAGACTAGAGGGATTATGCAGCATTATGGAAATGACGGAGCTAACGTGATTATGTGGTGAACACACTGTTGCATGATAAGATTACTATGGTAATACTCTCATTATGTAAGCCTGTACTCTGCGCCTGAACCTGTAACCTTTACATAAATATATTTCCTTTAATTAAGCACACACACACACTCTTGTTGAATCAGAAGGGACTGCACAAGTTTCGAAAAGTTGCCTATTTTTTCCTATGCAGTGGTTGTATTTTTCAAGCTTGATTTATCAATCAACAGAGCTGTGAAAAAGTATTTGTCCCTTAGAGGATTTCTTCTGTTTTTGCTTTTACAGAAGATTATTTTTTGCCTACTTCATGTTGCCAGATACAAGTCAGCAATGACAGTAAGTACCATTTATTTTCCCTTGCCACTCATTGGCTGTTCCACCAAAAAGAAGATGGAAACTGTAGATATTAGACTCTGCTAAGATGGTTTTCACCTTTTTATTAATGCAAACTGAGGTATATTTTGTGTTTTAACTATTCAATATGCAGCTACAGGTGTTTTTATATATCCACGAGTAACTGTTGTCCCAAACTCACAAATTCTGGAAATATAGTTTCCACCTAATCGGAAACAGATCTTAGGAGATCCTCAAAGAGACCAACTACAAAACTACCGTCGGGTTGTGTTGTCTCTGGTGTGCGGAGGGAACCGTCCAGACCCAATCATCCCCTGGGGCCGACCAGAGCCCCAGAGAGAGAGAGCCAGGATGCCGGGGCCCCATCTGGGCCCCTGAATTAAACATCAGCTAACCAGACTGACTCCCTGCCTCACAGCTTCAGGGAGAAAAAAAGGTAGCCAGCCAATTAACCTTTTTAGATGTTTCTGTGTAGCCAGTAAAGAGGAAAGGTTAAGGATTTACAAAAGGATTTGATCTCATAAGCACACTGGCTTGCATTTGTATGAAACTATTTTTACAGAATTGACATCTATTTGCTTTTTTAATGACTCACACAGTCTGAGTAGATATTCAAAATCACTTCCTATTTGTGACGAGAAGATAAAATGAATAAAAAACTGGGCTTGGAAAAAGAGGAAGGTCACATAAAACCACGATGTCGTCAGTGGAGTGTCGCATGAAACCACGTTCTTGTGACGCCGTGAGGTAACGACCAGGGGAAAGCAGAAGTCAGCAGACTTTCTTTTACAGTTGCTTATCTTCTAGTCCACTAAAAAGTTTTGCTCAACAAATTACACAGCTTGGTGGAAGCTTGATGGTTCGCGACTCTGTCGGTGGGGAAAAGTTGCCGATCGTTATATTTCTTCTTGATTACGTGAATCGCCTTTCATGTCGGTGCACCGCGATGCAAACACCAGATTTGTCCGGCCCTGGAGAAATATTTCCAGTGTAACAGGACGCAGGAAGTATGATTTAGCTTTCACTGAGTGCTTCCATTAACATTCCGAATAAAATGTCCCAGATTTATTTCAGCGCTGAGCGGTCTGTACGTATTAGGGCAATAATACGTTTTCATGGACATGGCTCGGCTCCAGAGACAAAGAATGTGAAGGAAAACACATGCTACGGGGTCACAACGGTGACTTTTGGGTTTTAGGCGTGTTTCACAGTGATGGAGGGTGTAGAGCTGGGAAGTATTTTAATGTCTACTGATACTCTACTGGGTGCATTATTTGCAGTTACTTGCAATAATATGGACAGTGAAAAAGAAAATGTACACAGTAAAAATGCCAGTGTTGAAATAACACTCAAAAGTGCCTATATGTGTCCAAGTCAGCTGGTGTTAAAGTAACACTTTTGAAAGTGTTAAAAGATTGACACCCACTTTTTGTTAAATTAACATTGGTCTATATACTGAAATTGGTTTAAGAAAAGTTAAACTTTCCAGTTCTGTGTATTGTTTTGAATATTTTTCCACTGGATTTGATTGATATTGACACCTTGTGGGTCAATTATTTACTTTTTTAACACCACATTATGTTTTGTGATCAACACTACACTGGTGTTACTTTTAATATATTTTAACACCAACACCGTTGTAAATGTTAATGTGACACTCTGTAGTGTTGAATTTGACACCAGCTGACTTGGACACATATAGACACTATTGGGTGTTAATTCAACACTGACATTTTTACTGTGTAGAGTTTTTTAAATGAGCCTCATCCCTACATTCTTCTCCATGTTTTTTCTTTAACTAGGTCAAGGGATTTTTTTTTTTTTTTACAGAGAATGTTTACAACAGTGCTAAGCAGGAATTCATTACATTCGACGCTCAGTCCTCCCCCTTCGAAAGGCTGACACCTCAATCAATCTGTCCCCTCGGGGAGGGAAAACGCGTAATGACGGTGAAGCTCGAAGAAACAGGTGTTGGTCATGCTTTTGACGATGGCGCTGAGAGTTACAGAAAGAGCGTGAATCACTGCTAATTGTGCGAAATTATAGTTTGAGGGGGTGAGAAATGAACTTGCTCTGGTGGAGCCGGAGCCAAGAAGCGGGTGAAACTCGGAGGGGTTGGACACAGCACGGGGTGGTGGAGTTATTGTATTGGAGGAGTTTTTGGAAAGCTCGCTCGACGGCGACTATGGTTTACATGGAAACTCTTCGTGAAGGATGCGGGGGCTTTAAAAGTCCATCTGTACATTTCCATAGGATAAATCACGACCGTATCTGAGCAAAAGCCGAGAAAGCTGGAGCCTTTGTCAATGAATAAATCTTCAGTAAAATGCAAGTTTCCAAATGTTTGTAAAAGAGCTGATTTCTCAAGAGACAGTTTCATTCATATTCTTCATCTTCACTCAAGTCAGTAATGTAAACATATATGTGTAACAGTTTTATGAAAGGCCATAGTTAATCTTTAGCAGCTTATTTTATCAGAACAGACATTCATGAAAAATAAAACAGAAATGTAAGATTATTTATACTATTTGTACAGCCAAAACCAGTAACCACGAAAAATAATACAAGTAATGGCATCGGGTAAACGTCAGATATTGATTTGTATTATTTCAATAATTCTCTGGACATGAGCATTATCTGTTAATTTCAAGAACTGTTCTGTGTTTATTTGTTTTTGTTGTTATTATTATCATTATTTACAAACATCATTTAAATCTAGCCGCCCATGCTGCAGAGCACATTGTTTTACACCTTTTATAAATCCTACCACATAAGTAGAAGTAATTAATTCAAAGAAAACCCAGATTTTCATTTCATCAACTTAATTTCAAATGTAAACAATATTAGTTTATTTCTGCTTAACCGTAAGGTGAATATTCAATTGACTTGGCTGGACAAAATATTAAAAAAACAAAAATTCTAGTGAATTTAGTAATTCACTGAGTCATGTCCTGTTTGTTAAAAAATAAAAATGTAAAAAATAGATATTTGGCAGTTAAGCAGAAAATCTTAGCTGTCACATGATGGTGACAGACCATTTTTGGAAATGACTACAGACTCTTGACTAACCATTTCCTTATTGCTTAAGGCATACTTCCCTTTTAGTGGTGTAGATGTGTTTTTCCTCTGACATATATTTCAGCTTTCAAAAACAACAAGGCATTTGGATCAGACTTTGTTCTGGTCAGATCTTGGAAACCATTCTGACCCAAAAGACTCCGGGAGACCAAAACGGACGATGGCGTGTTTCACTGTCGCGCTCGGTCAAATCCTTTTTCTTGGATTCGTTGGCTTCACAGCAGCAAATAGCAAAGCTTGTGACATATATGCTGCAGTCGGGGAGAATGTACCTCTGCCTTTTAATTATGAAGGACTGACAAAGTCACATATTTTGAGATGGACTCATAACTCTAGCATTATTTTCTTGAAAACAGAAAATATAGTGAAACCTGGGAAACCCGAAGATGTCAATGCAACCGGATCTCTGCTGCTGAAGAGTGTAAATCTGAAAAGTTCAGGAACTTATCTAGTAAATGCCATGCATCCTAACAAAACCCTGGCTACATCCTGGACCGGTCAGCTCTGTGTGATGGAAAAGGTACCAAAACCTCGACTCAATTATAGCTGCGGCACCAACGTCGTTAAGCTTAACTGTGAAGTCTCCAAGCCAGAGGGTTTGGTTTTCTCCTGGACGCATGATAAAAAGATCTTACCAAATGAAACAAGACAAACTGTCAGCATATCACTGAGCAGCACAAAGGAAGACAACAACTTTTCCTGCAGCGTGGAAAACAAAGTGAGCAAGGAGAGCAGCGAGACCGTTCGGACCACATGCACAGCCCCAATGCTTTGCTTTAAATCCAAAACTGTTCTGGGAGTCCTGGCAGGAGGAGCAGGTCTGATTTTTTTTTTGCTCGTCATTATTGTCGTCTTGTGCCTCTCGTACAGACGCGCCAAAACACTCAGTGACAGAGTGGAGTTCAAGAAGCTTCCCGTACACAAGCGGGAGGCAGAGCCCATCACAGAGTATAAGAACGTACACGGCATGGAGGGTTGGCTGTCTCCAGGACCACAGCCTTCACCAAGGGCCTGTTACCAGAAACTGGATGCTGGGACTGACAGAAAGTCTCCACAGCTGTCCACAGCTGGCGAGGGGCAACAAGTGTCTCCGGTGCCGAAGCCGAGGACGAAGAATGCAAAGGCACAGGACATCTGAGTGTTAAATGCCTTCAGTCAGCACAGGAAATGGATGTGAGGAAAGCTAATGGTGTGATTACATTCGTGGGGAAATAATAATGTAATATTATTATTATTATTATTATTATTATTATTATTATTATTATTATTATGAAATAATGAAATGAAAATCAAGCTGAAATGAACATATTGTGCGAAAAAGAAAGTGAAAAAATTTTCTCGGAGAGACCGTGGGACTGTTTACATCACATGATTTCAGTTGTAATATGTTGTGAAGACTTTTTTTTATTGAACTTGTTTAATTTCCTTAACTTCTAGTTGAATTTTTCCTCTGAAAGCTTGCTTGTGGTGAAAAGCTGCCACCACCGTGTTTCACCGTAGCATCACTGGTGTGTTTGACTTTCTGGGTTACATATTTTTACTCCTCACAGCAGCTGGAGCAGGAGATCTTTGTGAGAAACTAAAATATGTGGCCGAATTAGTCAGGAGAACTCCTGGGTCAGATCCATGTAAATGAAAATAAGGTACATTTGAAGGGGTTCTGCTGTGACTGTAATTGTTTCCTGTAGCTTATCATTTCTTTTAACTCACATTTGTCAAAAAATTTTGTTTTGCCAAGATAAATGCCTCATATTTTTCTGTTTTCTCGTTTGTTTGTTTGTTTTTTATAGCAGGAAGAAGGTAGACGAGTGTTGAAGGTAGTATTTAATTATTGAACTCAAAGATTTATAGAAAACACTAAAGTCATACAGGAATTAGACTGGGAGCAGCAGCATAATCTAGCAAAGAATGACAGAAACTGAACAACTTAAATGCTGAGAAGTGTGTTTACTGCATGAGGACCAAGTGGGTGATTAGAAACAGGCTGCGACCGTGAGAGAAAAAAAGCAAATAACAGAAGTGTAATTGAGGAAATGGGAGAAATGGCAAAAGGAACCAGGGAAACAAAGACACAGAGAATAGATTCTGGCACAAAGCATAAACAGGGCATGACCTTACATTAAAGTTAATCAAGATTCAGACCCAAAGCTTACAAAGAAGTTAAAAAACAGGAGCAACAACACAACATGAATTAAAATCAAAGCTCACTGTCCGATTTCAAAATAAAACACGAACTAAGATCCGCAAAGAGCAGCCACAACTAATGGCTGCAAATTAAATACACACAGAACAAAAACATGAGGAATATTAAAACTTAAGAAATGCACAGAGTAAAGGGGAAAAAAGGGTCAAATACCAAAATTAGACAAACAAAATAACAAAGTTGCAACGGCTATGTTATACTTTGTAGTTCCACCTAATCACAGTAGGAATCTCAGAAAGACTCTAACCCTAACCATGTTGGTAGGGAGAGATGGGTAAATAGTTACCCATCTCTCGAGACAGTCAGTAAAAGGAAACAGCCTTTAAAGCCCAGCATGTCAACATGAAATGGGCTGATCTTCACCAGCTTCTCAAATTATGGAAATTTAACATCAAGTGCACCAAACCACACATCAACCAGGCATGAAGATTCCACATCTGTATGGAAGCAAATCAATGTAAAATGTTGTTCTAATCTAAGAAATCAAATACTGTGTTATATAATCATAGCAAACAGAAATAAAGATTTGACAACTTCAGTCTGCGTGTAATGAATTTATATGATTTGTTTTGCACATCACAGTAACTTTTAAACCTTCCATCCATGGTTGTGGATGAACCTGTCAATAGTATTTATTGAATATTTACCGATGTGACGTAGAACATGTTTATTAATGTTCACAGAAGAACAGAGGTTTCTATTTATTTGTAGAAAGACAGCATGTCAGTGGATAAAACCAGACATTAGTGAGTCATTCATCCTTGTTTAAACCTCGCGTGCCGCTACAGGTTCATGTGGCAGCGATAAAACAGGACGACCGAACGCTGGCCGGCTGGGCAGCTTGGCAAGTCTTTGTTGCTTAACTCCAACCATCTGGCTTTACTTAGCAAACAACATAAAATTGCAAGCTTTTACATCAGCGTAGTAAGAGGTTGTGAATATACACCGTTTCTTTACACATTATGAAAACCAGATTAACATCTTTACGAGCGCGATGTCGAACCGCTGCGCACTCAGGAGGCAGGACAGAGGCCAACACGTCTAATATTTGCTTACCAAATCCAAATCCCTTTTTTCTTTTTTGTAACAAAAACAATGTGAAAAGTTTAGTAGATATGAGTTAACTTGGAAGGAATCTGTAGGGTGTTTTGTTAAACGGTTAGCTTAAACCATTTAGGGTTTAAGACCAAATAAACATAAAGACTTACTTCCAACCCTAAACCAGACAATCAAGAGACGACAGTGACACTCTTTGGCTTGGATAGACTAAAAAGAAAAAAAGGTTCACATAAAAAAAGAAGACATTTTTAAAGTTTCTTTCTGATTTTCATATTTACATCAAAATAATCTACAGTACTGAAACGACGATAGGTTGACAGAGGCAGTGGAACAGACATGCTGTCACATGCAACACTATAATAACTTGACCTACTTATGCCTGAGTGGAGTGATTTTTGGATACTTAACTCTTTCTCATTGCATTTTCTTTTATATGACAGCGCTTTACACATATCGTCTTTGGAATCAATGAAGATGTCAGAAGAGATCCTGTACGCATGTGGACAAGTACAGTAAGCGGCTCATCTGCCTTAAACCCGTCCTGTTGTTCCAGCCGCCCACGTGTCTGCATTCTTGTACGTGAAATCTGCTCGCTTGCAAGAAGTTATTAAAAGAAGGAAGAAAAAAAATCAATAGAGAAAAGGATTAGCAAAGGCAACTATGTATTATCTCCAAACGGTGAATGGTAATTCAGACATGAAAGTGTTTGAAGTTTGGCCTAATGCTGTGTGACAGCTTCATAATGGGGTTCCCCCCATGAGCGTCGTCACCCAAAACCTACAAACCAATGTCATCTTTTGTCGGGTCCTGCTCCGATTCTGCTGTTTTACACGACTGAAATTTCAATTGCAGCCGGGATTAGGCGGTAAGCTGGTAAGACGATGCTCCATTTTCCCCTGCTGCTCCATATAAGTCTCGGTATTTCTTAAGAAAAACACTTCTGTTTGAAGTGGCATCTCTTCCCATGTCCTCCACAGAGTTAGGTGAGGGTCAGCGCGCTGGACCCTCGCACACACTGCGCGCCGGACTTAGAAATTCATTTTACAACTTAACGAAACACATCTTACACGGTTGATGCCAGATCTATCCAGGAAGTGGAAGGGAAATAGTTCTGAAATGTGTTTAATCAGTGGCTCTTGGAGCCTAGAGGATAAACCCTTTTGATGTTGGATTGCGTGTGTCCAGGAAAAGGGGTCAATTACCCATGGAAAGTATTTCTACTTATGTAAGATCATTCTTGTTAAAGTCCTCTTATTGTCTGGAGCGCCCAAATTTGGGCCGAGTACAAATCAGAACATCAGAGGTCAGCCAGCACTGTGGCCTCTTTTTTTTTTATATATCAGATTTATCCAAAAACAGACTTTATTGTTATGACCTATTAGCTTTCTTGGACGGACTCTGAACTCTTTGACCTCAGTTGTTTCCCCCTGAAAATTAAAGCATACAATGCACTAAATTAGTAGAAGCCACGATTCTCTGATCGATTTTTAATTTATTCCAGTAGCAATGTGGGCATTTGCTGTTGAAGGTCAGTGGCATATTGACTTAAAATGGTATGTTCAGCAGTCATTCTGGGAGGGATAAGACATGAAATTTCCTAGATGATCAGATTTAGATAATATATGAAAATGTTGCTTTAGATTTGCTTTTGTTGTTATTTCTACTTTAAGTGTTGTTTTTCCATGAACCCACTTGGTTCTTAAAAACATGCAACAGACTCTGCACCCATATCAGACCTTACAGCTAGATTTGAAAGAAAATTTGAATGTTTTTTTGTTTCATTTATCAAATCAAAGTCAATTTCTCATCTGATTTCTCTTATTTTATAGAAAATTCATACTAAATACTGATGGGATTTGACCTTTGACCTCGACATCTACCTTCACAGTAAACCTTCCTCATGTTTACGTATTGAGATTTGTCTTGATCTTCTTCAATATTTCTGCAACTGACATGGTGCCAATAAAGAAAACAACAATTTAAAAAACTCATGACTGGTGGCATAAAGCTGAGCTCAAAATGTATTTTTTACCAAAGAAAGTAATCTGGAAAATTAGTATTCATATTTTTATGACTTTAAATTACATGTGATTCTCACATGTAGCACATAACCAAATAATTCTAACAATTGCAACAATGAGACAAAATGAGACAAATGCATTCATGTTGGTTACTAAAATAAAAAGTCATAGGTCTTAAATCTCTCAAACAATCAGCCAAGCTCTTCCACTTAATAAGTCCTTCCATATCTTGAATGCATTTTTCCCCTTATGTAACGACAATAATGTTTTATGTTCTTTGTGTATTTAAATTTCTTTATTTTATATGAACATATGCCTTGTGCCAGAAATTATGAACAGCTTTCTCCATTAGAACATGTTTAAAATTAAATCAACCAGTTGTTTGTAGTATATCACTACTTTGTATATATATAAAAAAAACACAGTCATTATGTCCTGTTTTAGTCATATCGCAAACGGTGAATAGTAAAGCATATTCTGCTGTTTAAAAAAACTATGAAGCTCAACATTTTTCCTTTGTCATGGGTTGCTATATTTCAGACTCCCTGCACACGAGTCGAGTCTAAAGAAAAGCGTTACAGAATAATCAGCTGAGGACAAAAGAAAGGGGCAAACTCCAGGCTGCTTTAAAAGGAGACCTATCATTTCTGCTGCAGCCTGAACTCTGTAATAAAAACGCTCCTATCAGACAAATTACCCATCTATGGACCTGCACCTGATATAAATCAGATGGGAGAAAAATTCCACCTCCTGCTTTAATAAGCATCTTGCTCTGTGTTCATTGAAAGATCAAACATTTCCCCAACATTCTTGTGAAAACAGTGTGTGTGTATGCATGTGTGTGTCAACATAAAATTATAGTCTGGCATTGAAAGAGGTAAATTCAACTCTGTGCTGGTTATGATGCACATTTGCAGGCTTTCTTTTGTGTGCTTTGACTACAGGGGTTTACTATTTGAGATGAACAAGCCAGATAGCTGCAGACAGGAAAAAAAAGATATGTTGGCACCCCGGGTGAAGAAGTCTGAAAATAATTTCCTAACAGCATAATCACATACTGAAGCATTTTGAAGGAATCCACATTTTAATTTGAGGAATGTTTTTTTTGTTTATTTATTTATTTATTTTTTCAAAAAACAGTGTAACAAAATAATTGTCAAAAGCAAATTACCAGTTGGTCTTTATTTTTTTAAAAAGATTTTTAAAGGATTGTCTAAGAACTGACATAAATTGTTAATTGCTGTTTCCCCTTAAATTTAAATACAGTGTGACAAAAAGGCCACTGGCAATTAGTCTGGGACAGGACCTGCATTTATTCGGCCATCGTACAAGATAAGAGTCGTAGGATCTTTAATTTTTCTTAAAAACCAATATATACTTCTAATCCACCATCACATCCTTTTTTCCCCCCCTCCAAATTCGTCCTTTTCCCTCCTGGGGAGCGAATTGACTCATTACTTGATACCACTGCCTCTTGTGTATTGGAGCTATTCTTTTAAAACACAGACATCATGAGAATTGGCGATGGTGGGATTGGAAAATGCTGGAGAACCCGTCCTAATTAAAGCCAAGCACTCATCTATGTCATCTATGTCAAAGGCTTCCATCCCTGACCACATTCTGCAACAACTGCACCTTAAAAATTGTGAGAAACATAAAAAAAATGTAGTCTGAACAGAATAAAAGCTTATAAAAACACCAGTTTGCAATAAATTTAATTCCATTTTAACTTTAATGATATCACAGTAGCGTGGCTGCAAGATCCCCGCTTGTCCTGCAACAGCAGGGCAGACATTTGTCTGTATTTCTCCTCAAAAGGGGGAAAAAAGGAACTCATGCCGAATGAGAGGCAACAACTCTGATTTGAGTTACTTAAGATGATGCCCAAACATTTTTTTTTAAAGTCACAATCAACATTATTACAATGATTATGTCTGAAAAATCTTTATTAGATTCATAACATCTTCATCAGTAACTGTGATTTCTTAACATTACAGTAGATTTGCACATCCTTCCCAGTTATCAGGGTTGGTGACAATGTTCTCTGCTTGTGTGCATATAAGGTAGGAACAAAAATAGTGTTTGTGGACAGTTTGAAGTCATTCTCTTGGCCTGCGGGCCTCAGGATCCCTCCAGCCTTATTTTGCGTGTGGACTCATGCTATCCCCGCGCAACAATAGCGCAAGATGAGAGAGGTGTAAAAGTGAGGCAGAGCGCCAACTGCGCAACGTCTTGCTTTGACTATGGCGAGCTTATCAAACAAAGCATCAGCCTCTCTGTGTGGCCTCCTTACTGGAAAACTGCTGAAGACAAAAAGAGGTTGCGATCACAATACGTTTCACCATAAAATCCTGTTTGCACGTGTTATCTGCTGCTGCCATGGCAACCCGCGTGACAAAGAGGGGGGGGGGGGGGGAGGACTGGAACAAAAAGTAAACCGCACAGCATTTCAGACTTGCATCGCGCCGACGTGGCAACATTGCGAACGGCCCTGATTGGCTGCTGCAAGCTTCAAACGAGCTAAGAAAAGGTTAACGCTGCGACGCGGCTTTCCAATTAGCAGCAAGACAAACTCCGCGTCTAACGAGAGTTCTGGGCCAATTAACACGAAGGCGAGTCGCTTCCTTATGGCGACCGACAGACAGTCTGGTCAAAGTTGCCTGTCGACGCTTCACTTTGTGCCAAGGAAAATGTGTCACAAGCAGCTGGGCAGAGCATGTCGACGGGCTCCAGCACCAGATGGAGGCGAAAACCAGACACTGTCCTACTCTGACTAATTGGGTGGCATTTTATGTGCAATATCAGTAAAAGACGCCTTAATTAATTAATTAATTTTTTAAATTATTATTATTATTTTTAAATGCTATTAATAATGATTCGTTTATAAAGGTGGCACAAAGAATGTACAACAAAATGAATGATAAGATGTTTGATAATGTAGTAATGGAGACCACCTGGTTAAGACCAAAGACTGATACATATCAAGACCAAACCAAAACAAAATTCTTTACAAAGCCATAATAGCTGTAATCATAATAACATAGTTGTTTCTGCAGATGTTTGTAGACAATCTGCCTGTAGTAACTCTTCACCACCTCCAAACTAACTCCTGGTTGGACTTGTATCTTTAGTGCATCATCATGACATTGAAGGGAGACCAAATTTATAATGAGAATCTTTACATCTGACAAGTTAGTCCCCAATGGAACCGACTCTGTCGGACTATCGGGTATGAAGACACAGAGTTCTGAAATATGGTCTCGAGACTGAATTTGGTTGGTCTTGAACCTGAATACAAAAAAAAACAGTTTGGCTCTCATCATGCTTTTCTGAAAAGGCAGTGAGTCTAAATGGGGTTCTGCTTGAAGAACCGACCATTTCTGGTAAAAATAAAACAAACAAAAAAAACAGAGGAAGAAAAGAACTTGCTAGACATGTTTAATCTCCTTGCCAGAAATTTGTTAACATGCTCGCTTCACAAGGCTAATTTAGTGGGGGCCTTGATCCATATCCCACGTATAATTTTTATTTAATCTATGTCTGTTTGCACAACTTGAAACTCTCCACCAGACATCATTCTCTTTTTTTTCCTTTTGTTTTTTTCCAATTATACAGAACATCAGCGGTTGAAATTATGGGTATGGAGCTATTTCATCTCTCAAGAGGACACATTTGTTACAGTGTAAACACCAACGCTGTTGGATCGGTTTAACTGATGATGCATCTGCAGCTGATTTGCGGCTTTGAGCTGAGAAGTGCTATGAAAAAGCTTGCAGCTCATTTTGCTCAGTTATTGATGGATCTTATACCCTTATCATGGGGGGAGGAGAGGCATATTGAGTGTATATCTTTTTTTTTCTACTTAAAGCTTTTACATCCATATGCAGCCAATAGACACTTCAAAACGCAGAAAATTATTAGTTTTAAACAACTTCTGCTTCGTGGGTTTAGACGTTCAGAGCATAAAAGAGAAAAGCTGCGCAAACTCTTTAAGCTCAGACATGATTTAAAACTAATAAATGCGTTTGGATGTAAAGATCCCTGTTGTAAAAATAAAAAAAAGGTTCTTCAGAATAGCAAGTGGAGTGTTTAAAAGCTTGTCATTAGCTGCTTTACAGCTCCACTGAAGTGGCTTTGTCTGTCGCTGAGCGGCCCCATCAGGAAACGGACTGCTGTGAGTGGCCCCTCTTGCCATGCTAATAGACTCATTGTGCAAATGTGTGGGTGAATCTGTGTGTCAGTGTGTTTGCAGCAAACATACATAATAAAAATAAAGAAACACACACAGATTTCTGTTTTTGGTTTTCACCTTTTGACACCTTCCAGATGCAAAATCCAGTACATTTTATTGAGATCTTATATAAATGATCAACACAGAGCAATGTAGTAATAGAGCGGAAATAAAATGGAAGATGTTCTAATGTCGCCACCAGTATTTTAATCTGATACTACTAAATAACTTCAAAATGCTGTCAGAAGTCATTTTATGGGTCATCAGAGTCCACTTGTGAGTAAATTAGAAAGTGTATAGACACAGCTGCTCTGCTCTCAGAGGATTTTTAGAGAACATTAGTGACAAAGCAGCATCATCAAGATCAAGAGGACAGGGAAAAGTTATAAAGAAGTTAGAAGCAGAAGAACAAAAACAATACCTCAGGCTTTGAACATCGAATTAATTTCTTTCGGTTTGCTTTTCTATGCACAAATGCAGATAGCAGAAGGGCGGCACACGAAAACTGCCATTTTAAATAAATTTTCTGCAAGTCTTAGATTCCAGTGATCATCATGCCAAACTTTTAAGTTACAAAAGGGGGAAACACACATTTGTAATCTGTCTTCAGCCTGAAGGTTTTGAATTTGAAATTTACACCCTGCTGTAAAGTTTGAAAACCTCCTGGTTATTCCACCAGATGTTGGTTTCTGAACTCTTCCTGAGTTCAAACGTTAGCATTGTTGTTTCTAAATGAGTGTGAACTTATCTTTGCGTTGCTCGAGATCTAAAAGCACTGCATCTTTTTCTTTGTTTTGACCATTTCTCTCTTTCCCCGCATATAAAAGCAAGGATTTTTCTTGGAATTTTGGAGACATGTCACAGAATATGCCTATGAAAAGTAAAATAAGAGAAACGGACTATTTCTCTTATTAAGTGGCCTCGTAATTTTTACCAGAGCCGTATATGTATATATAATCTTAATTTGAATACGTTTGCTTCCATTCATTTATGTATTTGTCTGCTCCAGGCCAAACTAAGACGGCAGGATTTAAACACGTCGGAATAAATCGGTGGGGAGACTGAAGAGCAGCACGATGCTTTGCGGCGTGTTGAACACAAGTGAACGCTCGGCCCAAGACAGAATGATTGATAATCACGGCCAAACGTTCCAAATACTCAAGCGTGAAAACATATTTTGGCTCTCTGTGGCCTTCCCCGCCTCTCTCCCTTGTCGAGAGATGGTATCGCGTCAAGACGAGGCCTCGCCTGCACGTCCCGCTCGTACGAGAAACCAGAACCTATCATTTAGTTGGAGAAGACGTTGACGCCGGGAGCAGAAGAGCAGCGGAGGAGTGATTGATGTGAGCTAAACCCTGTCAGTGGAGGGTTATGGATCAGCGCAGAACAGCACACAAATGACTTCCAAATGGTCTCGTCTGCTACTGTCAGACCAGATTGATTCTCTGTTTCTCACTTGTCTTTCTCTGACAAAAATCACACACGGTGGCAACGGGTTTTTTTTATCTGCAAATGAGGTCAAATCAAGCTGCAAGTGTAACATTTTAAAGAATCGTTGATTTAAACTTTCGCAGTGGTTGCAGCTTCAGGTTTTCCCCCCGTCTAGAGACTGAATTCTTCGCCCAGTTTTCGTTCCAAAATAGTTCAGGGTCAGTCAGATAGAACGGAGAGTCCCTGTGAACAATTCCTATGTGCTGTTCCCCATTGAGAATGAGTTTTTTTTCCTTTTTTCTAATCCATATCATTGTTGCTTTGGCTGTATGTTTGAGTGACAGAAGGTAAATCTTTGTCCGAGTGTTTTTCTTCTGAGGTTGTCCCGTGTTTAGCTCCGACTCCGACCAGCTTCCCTGCTCTGCACAATGCTGCCACCACCGTGCATCACCACAGGGGATGAGGTGTTTGGGATGATAGGTGTTGTTAGTTTTTGTCATTTACACATAGATACACTTTTAAACATCTCAGTTCTGGACTCATCTGACCAGAGCGCCTTCTTCAGCAAAACATTCCATTTGCTTAATTTAATTTAGTTTTTCTCTTTTTTTTTTTTTAGAAATTGTGATTGATTGATCTGTTCAAATAGAAAAACAGCCTATGTGGGAAAACTGACATAATTTTTTTTTAGCTATGCTCACAAGAATCCTTTCTTAACCACAAACATCTTTTTCATTCCTGTTGCAAACTTTTTCCAGTGAACACATCCAGGATGTCACAACGTTTTCACCCCTGCTGCACACCTCCCCACACGCTGAGGGGGGAAAAAAGTAAGTATTTGCAATCTGCTTGTTTGGTCTGCCTGCTCAAATCATCATGTGACATTTACTGTACACGTGGTCACCCGAAAGCTATTTTTAAGTGGAACCTGCTGAAACAAAGGGGGACATTATGTAGGTTTAACAGAGCTAGTGTAAAAATATCCCGAAAGCTCAGTTGAAGTGTTAAGCTGTTAGAAATAATTACCCCCACCTCATAGTGCTACGGACAGCCCTGCCTGCTGGGTTTGCACACAATAGAGCAGCCAGAGCTCGGAGTTGCGGCTGCGTCTGGCCTTTGCCTCTGTCAGTCTGACTGTGCTGACATGGGGCAACATTTTCCAGGCTGCTTAACAGCCCCGGCGTTTTTTTACAATGGGGAAGTATTTTCTCGAACAAAAACACTGCCACTGGTCATTATGTGCACATTTCCTAAGTGACTCTAGGCAGGTTTTTATGGCGCACTTTGGCGAGACAACTTGAAAATGTAAAACAAATGTAGGGCTTCAGCAGCACTATAACAACCATTCACATGTAGCCTTAAAGAAGCTGGGATGTGTTAAAAAAAAAAAAAGAAGAAAAAAACGATCAGACATGCTTTGAGTTTTGTGTCTTGATACAGTTTCGCATTCGTGGATCCCCCCCAACCCCCCCCCCCCCCCAAAAATGCAAGTCCTTTATTTTTTTTAAGCACACCACATGTGCATGAAAGCTACTGGCACTTAAAGTGCATACCCCAGGGTCCTAACTCCAGCCCCCTCCCCTTTACACCACCAGGCCAACTTCCGACAGTGCAGCTCCAGAAAGGTGGTCAGCGTCAGGGCCGGGCCTGCAGTGCCCCACACGTCGCACGCAGCTGTTCCAAAATGGACGCCGTGCAGGCGTGTAACTTAATACCTAAAAATGACCTCATTCCGTCTCAGCCGGTTAAAGTCAAAGGTGACGTTGCTTCCTCTCAATAGTGCCGGCCTGCGAGGCGAGATGGTGCGGTCGATATAAGGCCCGGTCAGGCAAAGTGCCAGGAGCTTCTTTACACCATCAAACTGCTGATGGTCCAGCAGGCTGCAGGATAGCTGCTACATTATGTTGTTTCAGGGCTTCTGGTGCCAGCGTGGTACATCAGAAGGTGGAGCAGAGACTGTTGAAGGGGCTTGAAGGCAGGACGGACTGGTATTGTGCATCCGTGTTTCTGCCATGAAAATACCTCCGTCTACTTATCTGTGAAATAATTCCAGAAATGATTGACAGTTTTGGAAACGTTGGAACAAATGACTGTTTCCAGAAGAGTTCTGAAACCCGCGAAAATAACTTGAATCCAGAGCAGGACTCATATTTGAGACCCTGGATCACTAATGTTCTTTCTGCATGATTTCTTTGGAGAGGTGAAAGTGCTGAGGTAAGCACATACTCTACCGCCATCTGCTGGTCACATGAGAACATGGTCTGCGACCAAAAGCCTCCGAAAATGTTCACACGAGTCCAGATTAGATTTACTAACAGAAACCAAGACAGTGTTAAGATGATAGAATACAAAGCAGAATACAAGTACAGTGTGGCCGTAAAAGACAAGCAGGAGAGGGAATAAGAAATATTGTCAGGTGATCAGAGTCCACCGTGCTGTATCAATCAATCAATCAATCAATCAATCAATCAATCAATCAATCAATCAATCAATCAATCAATCAATCAATCAATCAATTGCATTCCCTGCCGGTGTGTTGCCTGTTTGTTGTTGTTGTTCTGCCTTGTTGTACCTTCTGAGTACCTGCAGGTTTGTCTTAAATGTACTTTAAAAGCCCAATATAGGACAGGTGTACCAAATTATATTAAGAGTATTAGAGTAAAGTATAGGTCATAATTTTCTCACTTTTCTTTTCAAAAACTATCTGACCTTTTTTTTTCACTTTGCAGTCATTTGCTATTTTTGGTTGGTCTGTCACAAAAAGCCCCCAACAAAATACACTTAACTTGTGGAGCTTAACATGACCAAACAATGTACAACAAGGTAGATCTATGCAAGACGGTGCGATGCATCAACATGTTAACTTATTGAGTTATTGAAAAGAAATGACTGTAAATAAATGTAGCCACTTGTTAAAACTTTTTTTTCTCTTTTCAAACAGAGAGACGAGTATTTCTAACAAAAATCAGATGTGATACTTTTTTTATTTTTCTACCCTCACCAAATATTGACTTAACTCGTTTTACCTTATTTTTTGGAACGCACAAATAAAAAAAAAGCTGAGACAAAAAAATAATTTAAAAATCATATTTAAAGACATAGCAACATAATAACCACAAGGTGTCACTGTTTACCCAATGTCTGAGACTATTCATTTTACCTTTGAGGGTTTTTTCCCCCCAAGTTATGAGGGGTTTGAATCTTAAACTTACTTATATTTGACCTCTCGTATATTTTTCTCCAATTATCTTTTGCCGCAGATATCGCATAAGCACAACAACTAATACCCAGCAAGAAGTGAAAACAAAAATATACACACGCACACACACACACACACGCATGTGTGCTGATGTTCATACATCAGCATCAGTGGAAATAGTGTTTTTCTTCTTCTGTATATGTTTTCCTGAGAGCAGGTCACACCTGCAGATTGCACTGGAATGTCTGCGCCGTTACCTTAAAACAGACTGTGCTTCATGGTAAACATCAATCATTAGTGTCTTTTATGAGGACTCTCAGTTTTTTGTTTTTCAATAAAGTCGTTAAAGATGCTTGGTTTATACTCACAACATGAGGTGCCATGGGAAGCTGCTTTTGTTTTGTTGGGGGGGTTTTTAATCGGCGTGTGGGTCAACAAGTCTGAAGTTCTCTTTTCGCAAAATAAAAAAACCCAAATGCTTTTAAGAGCATAGCTGGCAGTTTTTGGAACCATTGCTTTTTGGTCAGAAATCAAAGCAAGTCTTCAGGAATCCCAGGATCTGTTTTCATTTACTATCAAAGTTATATTGAGGCAATAAGCCGTGGAAAAGTGCCTGGTACGTAAACTGTTTATCTTTTCCTAAAGTACCTGCACCTTTGTTATTAAGACATTAAGATACGACTTTTCTTTCCTGGACAATTTTCCAGCGCTTACAGTGGGGCTTACCTCAGCCTTTGATTTGGCATTACAGTCAGATGAGTCACCCAGTAGTAAGGACAACTTCTGAACTCAAGAGCATATCTAGATTAGCGAGAAACTGCTTTGCAGGGTATTTGCTGTTGCGTTTTATGTGACTCTAAGTGGAAATAAGTGCTTGAAAGTCAAGTCGTTGAAATTCGGTCCACAGCACTAAGTGGATCCACATGAGGACCCGCTGCTGACCAACTGTACTCTTTTTAAAGCTGGACTGAAAAATGTATCCTATTCTTTTTTCATGCAGTGTTGTGTAGACATTAAAAATGTTGTTGCTGTAGTTTGGCATCAGATTCTGAGTCCACCCTGTAATTTAACATCTAATCATCATCATGGTTTCGTGACACTTTGCTGAAGGCAAACTGTCGTCTCTTGACTTATACATCTCTGAATCTGTCTCATGCCCCCTCACACTCTATCTGCCTTGCATTTCTCTGTCGTATAAAACTGCTCTGCTAAATCCACAAAATGACGTTGAAGCATCACCTTTCTTTGCAAGTGAATTTATGTGCCAAAGTGAAAAGGCTGGCATGTGTTTGTTTTCAGTTGGTTCGTGAAGAACAATCGCTCTAAAGTCACAGCCAGCACTAAATGGGAATGATTCAGATCAAAGCACATTCATGTATTGGAACGGTATAGTCAAAGTCAGGAACTAAATCTGAGAACCTGTGGAGCAGTTTAGATAGAAAAAAAACGTCTGCTCTCTCCGCTCAGTCTGAGACGATGTGCGAAGTTGGCAGAAACATGGCGGAAAGCAGACATCTGTGATCTGGTAATCTGGAAGGTTTTTCAATGAAGTGTTCACTTTGAAGGGCTTAATAAAAGTAAAGTGCCTTGTATTGTTTCATTTACTATTTATAACTACGAACTCTTTTTGGTCAGTCGCAAACACATTTACCTGCAGTTATATCATGACAAAAAATATTAAGATGTTTAAGGAGTAGGAATAATTTACAAGCCAGTAAAAGTGTCACTGCTGCAGTTTTTACACAAATTTCTACTCAAAAGTAGCAGCAATGAGGTAACGGCAACGTCAAATTCTCTTATGCTTCATTATGCAGATGCTCTGTCTTCACTGATGAAGATTCTCTCATATCAGCATGTCAATCCTTAAAAGGAGACTGATTATTTCTGAAAATTAAAGACCATTTCAGTCAAAATATTGACTATAGAGCATAAAACATTCATCTACACCGGGTCAATTGACCACTAAGCATTAAAAATTGAGTAAGTGACGTCACAGCAAAAGTAGTGTAACAGAATGCATCGTAAACGATGGTTAATTCTTGTTTAATAGTATATTTAATGTACGGATTACTTTTTTGTGAAAAGAAAACTTAAGTCAATCTTATTTTGTTTTGCTGAAAAGCATATTTTATTTTTCAGTTTCCTGTTTTAGTATATTGACACGTACAGTAACTGTATGATTAGTAACCGTACATAGCACCATAACTATGCATGTCTTATGAGCAGCAATCATCCCTCATCATCCACACGTACATTCATACACACTGTTTATATACTTCCATACATGTGATTCTTAAAATCATCTTTGGATAAAGCAGGGCAAGCAAAGTCAACATTTCTCTGTTCAGTACCAATGTCCACTGAATACAACACACAATGTTCACAATTCAAGTATTGAATATTAAAAACACACACACACATATATATAAGTTACAGTGTAATGGTTATTACAAAAAACCCATACAGGATTACATTTCTACAAAGTTAATGGCACATAGTGCGTAAAGTATTCTCAAACTTCTGATACAGATCTCATAGCACAATTGGCTGTCATAAAAAAAACCAAAAAAGTGAACGACAGCCAAAGGTTTTGTAGCTGCTCGCCAACTTCTACCATTGTCGGCCGTTGGTTAAATCGGAGGAAGCTGCATTGTCTGTGGAGAGAATAGAGTCTGGATCTGTTTCCCAACTTTGGTTAAAAAGCTCAGCATCTGCATGACAACATGCTAAGCTACATGATGGTTGTCACGGTAACAGTTGTGGATTAGGAGGTCACGTCGCCCGCAGGGAGGAGATGATTTCCCGTGGGACGAGTTCGGCTGGAATATCTAAGAATCCCGCATCGGAATCAGACATTTCAAGACATTTCTAACTCTGCCGGTTAAAACAAAAAGAGGCTCCGCCGCAGAAACAGTTACTCCAAATGTCAGTGTTTTCCATTTTTAAATCAGAGGTAATTCCAGTAGTTAAAAAGCACAGTACTTTAAGGTTAGTGGTTATGCGATACGTCATTAGAGTACCTTGTTGGAAACGCAGACAGCGTCTCCTCTGCTGATAGTGGTCACTGTATCATATTACAAAACAACATGTTCAAAGGTCAGTATAGAATAAATACGGTTGAACATAAATATATTACAAAAAGTTCAGAGTACAGAGGCTTGCGAGTGAGAGGTAGGGCTGTGAGGACTTGGAGTAGGCCAGATGGAGTGGCTGAGATGTCAAACCTGACAGTGTGTCACGTACAGTAAAAAGATGAGAACTTGTGCAATGAAATAACACTTTTACACTGAGCTTATGCTCTACGAAATGATCTGGGTTTCCTCTCACAGCAGAGGCGTTTACCTGAACGGTTAGCATGTCAGTGTGACTCTCGGTGACATTTAGTAGTGATGTGTTGAGCACATTTATTGGCAACCAAGGTAAAGACGTGAATAAATAATCTTTTGTTACGGGGGTATGACATTTAAGAGGTTGGAGCATACGCAGAGAAGAACCTCTGACCTCTTTGAATAAACTCATCAGAGTCCAGGGTTCCCTTCCTATGGGCCATTTGCAGGATTTAGAACTGGCGATTGAGACAGACATAGAATAAAATCAGTTTTATGTCTGGTTTAACATTTAATTTAATTATTTAAGCTATTTCCAAGGCGTTGGGTGGAAAAAGGGCAAACATCATTAAAGACTCTCCGCCATATTTAACGGGTTTGAGTACTTTTCCACATTCCTTCATAGTTTCACACAAACCACTCTTGTCTGTCACCATAAAGCAAAATTTGGTTGAATCTAACCAAAAATATTGCTGTAATCAAAAAATTCAGTAAGATTCAGAAACATCAACATGTTGTGACGACATGACGATTCTTAAATTTGTCCTGAAATGACAAAACGTTACGGTTTCCTGACAAGCGCTTGAAGCAAGTAGTTTGAAAGAAGGTGGTGTCCAATCACTGGCGTCTCTGTGACTAACACCCAATATAAACATAGACAGACATAGTTATGGCCAAGGATAACCTAAAAATGGATGAACACTGAAAAGGACCTGCACTCAAGTTAAAAGCTAAATTATCAACAAGCCATATCAAAATAAATATGCCAATGTTAGCTTACTGTATCAGCAAAGCTTGAAGACTGCAGGTGTATCTGTCAAGTCAGGCACATCTTGAGAGACAGAGATGAAGTTATGTGTGTTTTAGGTGACTCTCTGTCAGATCAGCGTTGAAGCAGAATGTATGAGCTGTCCTGGAGAAACTTTGATTGTGATCAAGTCTGTGTCCCCGCAAAGAAAAGGAAATCAAATATTAGAGACTGCAGAGTCCGAAAAGTCATTAGTGAGGAGGTTAAATGTGACACTGGTTAAATGTAATGAGCTTGTTTACAGCTGCAGAGTTTCCAAGGAAATATTTGTGGCGCTTATTTTAATCATTTTAGCTGGACTGGGACTCTGTTTTGCCTGATTATAGTTCTTAAATCCTAATCTGGGTTTTTTTCTTACACATTTTTACCAGCAGTGCCAATGACAATAAAGACAGATCACAGACACATAGGGACAGGGGACACACAGGTAGCATTGCAATCAAAATGTAAAGTTCTTCAAATAAATGTTCCCCTAAACTTTGACCTCTGATGTGAGGCAGGTCAGGAACACCGTCAGTACTTAGTTATTTTGAAAAAGTCTAGAGATTTACTGTCTCAAGTTACATATGGATAATAGTTATGATGGTTTTACATTTTCTCAAAGTGGTAACAGAAAGAGAACCTTTCATTTTTTAATATTTTAGTGCATAATGCTTCCTGCAAAGTGTCTGCCAGGAGGAACAGAAGTTTTAAGATCAAAACATTTAACTTGATAAGAACACAAAGCCGTTTTCCTTCTGTTTCTAGTTCTTGCATGACCCCCCCCAACCCCAGCAGGTCCCGACTCCCTTGGTAATATAACGACATCAGTAAATACATTTCCAGACCACAAAAAAGTACCACAGCAAAATGGCTGGCAAGCAAATAAAGCTGGCTCGTCTTTAGTTTTAAGGAAACACTTAACGGTGACAGCATGCAGCATTAGTGGACTGTGTTGCGTATCTGCAGTCTGGGGACCGGAGATGTCACAGCTGACGCCCCTCCTCCGTGCTCGCGGCCGACGACTGGGTCCAACAAATGACTCTTTTATTGTGTGTTCCTGGCCCACTGTCATCAGACTTGAATTTAGAGATTTGTTTTCGACTCGGCTCTCAGTGAACTTGGAGGAGAAGACCGTGATGAGCGTGAGGAATGCACTTCCCACAGAAACCGCCGCAGCGACCGTAAATTCTCGTTCCGTCCTACGCATGGAAATGAATGAGAGAGCAGAAAGTGGGCAAAAGGGCAGTGTTTTGTGCAAAAATGGACAGTTTATAAATAACAGTGGGTATACCAGCAGACTGAAATAACATGGTGCTTAAAAGAGAAACAAAGCACAATGGAATTTCATTCCCGCACTCAGAAATGTGACTTGGGTAGCAAAAAATGACGACAAGGGAGTACTTGAAAAATCAACATCAGATGTCGCATGAAAGCTCTTACCTCAGATCTGTGGACTTTAACAGAAACGTAGTTCCCTTGAGATGTCCACTTGGTGTTTGCAGCCACTTTAAGGCCCGTTCCAATCAGGTTGATACTAAACTGACCCTAAAAAGCACAGAGAAGCTGTTTCACGTAAAATAATATCACGTGGAGGGGAATGCATGAAAACCATGTGAATGTTTATGATTATCAAAAAAAAATAATTATATCTCACGAATATATCCTGAGTAAGTACAATGGCAGTTTTTAAATGAGGACTTCCCTTTTTAAAGGAAAATCTACCCAAAGCAACCAGGCACTGATTGCTTCTCCATCACTACCATCAAGCATTTGCGATAACTAGCAATGAATCTTTCACATCACTGCAGAGGGATTCAGCCACACTGGATTGTTTTATGAACAGCACAACGTCTCAACCTCAGAGATCTGAACTTTTTCTAGGCCACTCCAAAAAAAACTTTTTTCTGTTTTTGGAAATTTCACAGTCAGACCTACTGATGTGTTCTGCAACATTGTTTTTTGCTGCACAGACTTGAGATCTGCAGTTTGTGCTTTGGTGGAGAACAGAATTCACGCTTCCGTCGATTACAGCAGGTCGTCTGGCCGCCCACACTGCCACCAGCGTGTTTGACCGTCAGCGTGTTCATGCTGAGTAGGTTTCACACCAGATAGAACGGGATGCCTAAACTCCTAAAATGTTTAGGAGTTCTCAGGATATTTTCACAAAGTCCACAGGTATTTTTTTGTATTTATTTTCTTTTCAGCCAACAGAGGGTTTTCTGTCATAGATGCCATTACTGCCTAGTCTCCTTTTTTATTTCATGGACTCTGACCTGTGCTAAGGGAGACGAGGGAAACGGTGCTTTAGATATTGTTCGTTTCTCTGTTCCATATTTCCTACATTTGTGGATAAGAGCTGTGGTTCACTGGAATCCCAAAACCTTAGAAATATGTTTGTAAGAATTTCAGATTGATAGATTTGAATCATTTTCTTAATCCTGTAGGCCTGAAAGTAATCAGTTCCAAGTGTGGGTTGTGGAAAATAAACAAAAATGCAGTCAATCACAGTTATTTATTGATCTAACAATGAGGGATTTTTATTTATTATGTTTTTGACTGGGTCTGATTGGTTAGGACTGTTTTTCAAATAACCACTTGAAAACGGCTTGCTGCATTTACTTAGGTTATCTTTTTCTGATCTTATAATAGGCTTGATGATCTGAGACAATGAAATGTGACAAAAATGTAAAATCAGATGTAATCAGTAATCAGTCAGGTGGTTCGCCCCCCCCCCACCCCCCTCTGCACACATCATCATTTCCATGAGGCATAACTTGACCAACCTGTGGGCACTTGGCTGCACTGTAACAATCTCCTGCTGTAGCAAACGGCACAGGCCGGCCATGAATAGTCTGGGAAAACTGGAGGTCTGTGACTGGTGAACAGAAAATAAAGAAATCTTGAGTGAAACTGTGAAACTGTGCAACAGACTGTAAGCATCTGCTGGGAGGAAAAGAAAAGAAAAGAAAAAACACACTGATAACTGATGTCACTTTGCCAGATGTGTTTGCTCCATGTAAGAGAGTTTTCTACCTAACAGTTCGTAAAGTGAAGCTGGAAGGCCGTGTCTGGAGAGGTCAGTGAAATTAGAAATACATCAAATTCTGTGAACTGGTTGTTTTTTTATGCTATGTTTCTTAGTCTTTTTTCAATTTTCATCAGCGTAGGAAGACAAACACCTTTGAATAAAATGTCTAAGTAGAAAAACAGTCATTTCAGGATTCCCACATAATTTCAGTTTGAAATTTTGACATTCCCAATCTCGAAATATCAATCGTGTAACATATTCTCGTTGCGTACCGTGCGAGTGCATAGATTTGGCGTATTTATTTTATCACCTGAGCTGCATCGATGGCTGAATAGTGAAATTGTTTTGTAGAAACCGCAAGATTGTCAACACTTGAGCTAGAGGTGGGGGGAACATAATATAAAAATAAACGAATTATTAAATAAGTATGATCAAGAGAATTAGATTTTTCAAATTTGGAACAAGGGTCATGGAAAACAGCACCGGAAAGTCCAAAAGAAGCTGCTTTTCCACAGTTTTTCTAATCTATACAAGAACCACACTATTTCCATTAAACCAGTTTGTTTTAATCTCGACTCTTTCTTCAATCAACTCCGCTTGTTTATCCTCCTGCTATTCTTTCATACTTTCTATATCACCATAAAGTTGTGCTAATATGCAAGTCACACTCAATTAGCGCCTCTTCAAACTCCCCCCCCACTTCATCTTGAACTCATTTTTCTGCTCCAGATCTGATTCGACCCACCTTAAAGCCAAATGAGTACCATGCACAAAAAAAAAAAGTGGGAACATGGTGTCAAGGATGCAGATGGGACGAAGCAACCTGAAGCTACTCCAGTCTCCTCCTTAAGGTGCATATGAGCAAAAAACGAATAGACAAATACGTACATCCTGTGTTAATACTTGAACACAACGCAACAGTTGAAGCTGACAGTAAAAATTTAGAGGAGGAAGACGTGTGTGTGTGTTGACAGTCTGTGAGTGTCCGATTGGCTGCTTGCAAATATGAAAAAGTGTTTGATGATGGTCCAGTTGGGAGTACCGGAGTGAGAGCTGCATTCCTTGATCCTCCCTGCTCACATGTTTGTATGGTAGAAGCCTTGTGTTGTGGATGCTGAAAGTTCGAGATTTTTTATTTATTTATTTTTTTCTTATTGCTATTTCCAGCAGACTGAGTGTGTGAGGCCTTTGGACCTTAATAGCACTCTGGGATGAGGTGTGCGAGAGTTTAAACCAACAGCGATGTGTGGTCTCGTTACGGCAGACGGTGTATGGCAGTCACACAGTAATTACGAACTCATTATCCGAAGGGAGTTCAGGTCCAGGCGAACTTTGTGGAAGAGCGTGTACCCTGCTGCCGAATAGTCGTTTCTGCAGTCACAGTCCTGCCTGCGACTGCCGTTGTACGGACACTCGAAGGGGTTGATCAACCTGTTTGGGGAGGGCGAAAGGCGTTAGAGTCAGCTCCATCAAACGGGACCTTAAAACTCGTAGCTACGTCACAAACCTGTGGCCGTACACCTCAGAGTAGTTGTCTGTCTGACCGCTGCGCAGCGTCACGTACTCCTTTGGGAAATCCGTCTGCATCTCGGCACAGTAAATCTAAAACCAAACGGATCGTGAGACCGGGAGCGGCGACGTGCACTGGAGGATTTCTGTCGGCATAAGACGCACCTGCAGAGTCCGAAACTTCACCTTAAGGTAGTATTCCCCGTCCATCCTCACACCTTGGTTCAGCTGAATGTCTCGGCAAGAAGTAAATGCCTGGCCTGAGGGAGGAGTTGTAAAAAAAAAAAGATTGTGACTTGGCTTTTTTTTAGTCTCTTGCCTGTTTTCCAAGGCTGCTGGAGAGTCCATATCAAGCCGATTAGTTGATTCTACTTAAAGCATGACCACAAAACTGGCCGTCACCCGAGCACATCATTTTAGTTTTGCTGGCGCCTTGACTTGGCAGCAGCCTGGTTGGAGGCGACTGGCCCAGCGTGCCTTTGCCGAGATGTGTGGAACGTGATTGAGCTAACCTGCAAACTTTGGCCCGGCACAATTACAGCCGCCCCGGTGGGCGCTCAGAGTCCCTCCGCAAGGCATTTTGATAGAAAACTGCTGACCTGCTGTTTGTTGTTTTGCTAAATTATCACTTCGGGAGACTTTAAGCGGGGCTTGCCGTTCTGCCTAATGTACCAAAGAGAAGCGCGGTTGGATTTCTGTAAACACAATCAGATACGGTTTTGCTCAGTACACACAGCACACTCGATTTCATCCCGTCCTGCAAAAAGTTCCACGTAGGCAGTGTGTGAAGACATTTGAAAAGGAGAACAAGATGGTTCAGTCAAATAAGAAACAGCCAAATCCAATCTTTAGGAAAGGAAAGGGGGAGAGAGCATTGACTTTTAACACAACCCTGTCAGTGCAGTTGGGTTAGAATACATAAAACTGACTCGTGTATTTTTTTGCAAACTCTGAAGAGCAGCATCATGAAGCTAAACAAAACTGATGCATGAGTTTACAAAGTTTTAACAAGTAAAAATCATTTATTTGTAATTCACACCCATTTACTTTAACTCTAAATAAAATCTTGGCAGTTTTGCTGGAGAACATTAGAGAACCAACAGAATCCGGAAGACAAAGTTGTTTGAAGCAGGTTAGGGTATAAAAAAACTATCCCAAGCTTTGGAGACTTCACAGACCACCGTTCAATCTGACGTTTAACGGTGACACAGCTGCAAACCTTACAAAACATGGTCATCCGTCTAAGCTAACAGACTGAGCAAAGGCCTCCTTCTTAATCATCCTCTGATAACTCTGGAGGAGCTGCAGAAATTCAAAACTCTATTACGAATTGAAAGTGGGAAGCTCACATTGTCTCTCTTGACACGCAGCTTGCGATTCAGGTCTGTCTGACGGACGGCAGTGTTTAGACATTTGCTCCTTGGAGGTCACACACTCCACCCTGCGCTCCATCACTCCTGCCCCACAGGTCAGCGAACACTGAGACACAGACCCAAAATGGGAAGAAGAGGGACAACATCTTTGGATAATTTGGAACAAGTGGGACTGATTTTCTTTGGCCGTTTAATGTTCTGTGTCTCACCTCCGTCCAGGGGCCGACTTTCCAGTAGGAGGTGTGAGGGCACTCGCTGAGGAGGCATGGCTGAGTGGCAGGAGGGTGAGGCTGAGGGCAGATTTTTCCTGCAGCGTGGAAACGCTGGGAGTGTGAAGAGGCGGGCATCAAAGAGCAGGAGACAAAACGCTGCTGGTAGCCGATGCCACAGCTGGCGGAGCACTGGAACACAAATACATGACAACGTAACGATAGAAAAGAGCCAGCGCTCCTTCTCATGAGCCTTTTTATGAGTCTGGATTACATTTGAGATCAAATGTTTTAGGAGTTATCTCACAATTTTGAGAGGACAAATAAACAAAACAAACACTGTACTATGTAACCATCATAAACAATATGTTTTTTTACGTATTTGTTAAAACTGTCACTGTGTCATGAAAGTTTTAGATGAGACAGATAATCTGTAAAGAAAAAAAAAATCAGAGTCAGTAGGAAGTTCTTGGTGCCGCAAATCATTCTCGTGTACATGCTGCTACATGTGCTGACAGCGGAAAAACAACTTACCGTTACAGGAAAACAGTTTCACTGCTATTCATCGATGGTCATGCTAATTAGCCTTAGCATTCAAGAGAGGCTAGTAGGTGTGGGGAACTAACTATCTGGAACGCATAGCACAACGCAATGAGCAGCACATACACAATCATGATTAACAGCTAATACCCCTCCTCCTCTAGTGTGTCTGTAGATGGCGGTGGACCACAGGGAGGAGGCAGAGAAGCTCCATAGTTTTCACAGATTGTCTGTCTCATACTGTCACAGAGTAAGGACCGTTTAACACAAACGTAAAAAATTCATAAATTCAGCAAATCCCTAATGTTGACAACAAGAACTGAAACAGCACAGGCTTTCAGAAACCGCCATCAATTTTCATTCCCACCTGTGACCACTCCCCTGTTGTCCATGTGTAGAGGCAGGGCTCCTCTCTGCAGTGATGGAGAGATGGAGGCCTGGTGGACGGTCCACAGCGGTCGTCTTGGGCAGGTGTGGCGCCCGGGCCGACGCATCTCACCTTCCTGCTCTTCATCCCTTCCCCACACGTTGCGTTGCACTGCAAGTCGAGATGGTGAACCGCGCGTTGTTTTATTGATTCCAAACACAAAACTGACTTTATTTAAAACTATGCAGCAAAACGTCACCCAAGTTTGCCATCCAATGTGGCTGAGCTGCATAATTCTTTGTTCATTCTTATTGGTCTATCCCATAAAACCTTCATGGAAAAGTAAGGTTCTGTCTGTACATTTAGGAGACTGTGCAGATAATCGAAAGATCAACTGGATGAGAAAAGAAACTCCACTCACCTGTTCCCATTCACCTGCCACCCAGGTGTACCGTGTGCACTCTGCTATCTGGCACACTTGGACTGTAGGAGGACGTAGGTGAGGATTACAGAGGTCTTCTCTGACTCGTCCCGAACCTTTGAGCCTGCAGTAAACATCTCGCTGCTGAACTCCAGACCCACACGTGACAGAGCACTATAAACAAAACACGAAACAGAGCGGAAACGCGTTCAGTTTTCAAAACGAGCTTCAATTATGATTTTGTGAACTGCTAACTAAAACGCTCAATGAAAACCTCTGATCTCAAGTCAGACAGATCAACTTATTACTCGCATCAGCGTGTCTCCGTATCGTTTAGTTTTCCCGCCTGGACCTTAGTTAGGTCTGTCGGAAAAAGGTTTGCAACCTTCCAGCGCTGGTTGCTGAATTAGTTAGCCTAAAAAGAGAACAACATATGGAGGCAAAGATGTGGAGATGTAATGACCGCATTGTGGGCGAGCCTCCAGATTGACCACTTCAATTTCCTGAAATGCATTATAGATGTGTAATGTGGCCAAACAGGACTCAATACTAACGCAAGGCTTTGCATTTATTCTACTCAGATAATTGGCAAAAATTCACATGCGACTGAATACACTCTCACATTTTGCCGCAGCTGTAAAAGCGCGCTCTCCTTGTCTTTCAGAAAGTTCACTGAATTGAACTTTTCCACGGAACTTTGTTCAGTCTTCCCGCTGAATGCCCTTATCTGTGATCAGACGAGGGTCTATCTCAGCAGTTTCTTTGATGTCGTTCGTCGAGCATACCTTCACACCGTGAGGAAGCATTCTGTGAAGCCTGAGCTGATCCAGCCGATTACATTGTAAGCTCATCAGATACGTACCGTCTGGAAATCTGAAAATTACGCAGCTGGATCAAATTACCAGGAACTTTTAGATCCATTTGTGTTGATCCGTTTTATTCTGCAACTGCAAGTTATCTCTGCAAAGTGCGCGGTGGGATGTGAAAGGTTATGTTTTAGGGTAAAAACATAAGAAGCCCTTTAAGAAATCTGACCTTAAAATCAAAAACGCCTTTTGGAGAAAAAAAACAAAAAAACATATAAAGCGTGAAAATAGAACCGTCTGTTGAAAGGCCTTTATTCTCTGCTGACAGGTTAAGATAGATAAAATTGTTACTGTGTTCCTTTCAAAGGAGGGAAACACAAAACTGCATAGCATGCTGCTGCTTAAATAAGACAAGAGCTGCAGAACATTTAAGGTCAACTAATATACATCACAAATTGTATTATTTTACTGCATGTTGTAGCTTCTTAGTACAACAATGTATGTTTAGGTTAATTGATATCAGTCCTTATCTGGAGCGTCAGCAGTCCCTGATTTGCCTTGCAAAAATAATTAATTTCCCTTAAACTTTAAAAATTTAGCCATGAGCAAAGCCTTTACAGTATGAGATAGAGCAACAGAACATACAGGTCCTTCTCAAAAAAATTGCATATTGTAATAAAATTAATTATTTTCCATAACGTAATGATAAAAATTAAACTGTCATATTTTAGATTCATTGAACACCAACTGAAATATTTCAGGTCTTTTATTGTTTTAATATTGATGATTTTGGCATACAGCTCATGAAAACTTGATTCCTATCTCAAAACATTAGCATATTATGAAAAGGTTCTCTAGAAGAGCAATTAACCTCATCATCTGAATCAACAAAGTAACGCTGAACACCTGCAAAAGATTCCTGAGGCTTAAAAACATTAAAACTTAAAAACCTTAAAAACTCCAGACTTGCTGCTATGATTACAGTAAAAACTGATTTTAGCAAGTATTGGCTCAGGGAAGCGGAATAAAAATGCTATTTTTATTATTATTATTAATTTCACCATCCTTCCACTTCACAAATATATTTTATGTTAGTCTAAACACAGGATCTCATGCGCTAAAGCCTCAGTGGTAACGCCCTACCACCACAGCACCTTTACAGTCAGACTCCAAGTATAACAAATTATGTCAGCAAAATTGTAAGACAGAAAAGAGAGAGACACCAAATGAAGTGTGTGTCGGTTATGGGATTCACATTCTTTAAATATTTTTACACTAAACGTTTCACAAATGATAAAAGACGACCATCAAAAATCCTAATGTGCATCCCAGAGTCTTTTTAAGCATTTTACTACATGCCTTCTGTCAGAGTCCCACTGGGTGCTGTGGTTTCAGAGTTGTCATATGCATGAATATTAAGATATAAAACATGTCTTTTGGGGCCAGATGAGGATTTCATGGTAACTGTTGGTATGCTGGGGATGGTGGTGGGGGGCAGGGATGATTGCTTCCAGACATCAGTGGGAGCAAAAGTGAGAGGGGAGGAAGATATGCGTAAAGCCTGAGGAGGGGCAGGAGTCCATAGGGCAGGTTTATCCACGCCGATTTTCTATCTTGAAATGTTTCGTTTAGTCGAGGCGTGTTAAAAAAAAAAAAGAAATGTGGAAAAACAAAGATCTTTTTGGAAAATCTCATTTTCCTTCTACCTGAGCTTACGGTCAGCCTTTGCTCTCTCAGAAGTGACACATAATAACACAGAGCCTCGGAGAATTGATTCAGACTTCTTTTAATATGCAATAGGTTTGAACTTTTGCTTTTTGTTTTTTTAAATATAAAGGGCAAGAAATGTAGTGTTTAACTGTGTAAAGCTTGTGGAGAAATCTCACACAAACTTGCAGTAAATGCAACAACAAAAAAAAATCCATTAAAAAAAGTGAAACCATGTATAGTTTTCCTTCCAGCTGACTATAATGTTCTCCATTGCGTTGGCCTATTACCAGAAAATCTTGTGAGAAAATGTGAAAGAAGCCTAGCTCGTGTAAACACTTGCCATCAAGACGCATACCATTCCTAACATCTCATCTAAGCCGATTCGAGAGGCCGGCTGCGTCTGGACCTCCAAGTTTGATCAGACTTTATTAAGACGGCGCGTGTGACAGAACGCGAATGCGCTGTGTGTGTTTTCCGACAAAAATCGGATTCAAAGAGGAGCCCACCCCGCCTGAAACCTGATTACAGAACGACTTCTAACATTTTGTCAGACTCATAAACCTGAAGTGAAAACCTCACATACGCCATGTAAACAGTTTTGCAACTCAAGCCGGGAGTGTTTGGGTGACGCTTGGGGAGGGGGGAGAAAAGAAAAAAGAAAGAGAAAAAAAAAGGACACATTACTCTTGGACAGAAATAAACTGAGCTGGGATTCGACAGATGTTCTCTGCATGCTCCACATCTGCAGCCTCCAGGAGGGTTTCCGTTCCGTTTTGTGGCTGCAGCAGCGCCGGCGGCAGGACCGGATATTCAAGCGGGTCGTGGAGCAGCAAGGAGAGCAAACGTACCTCCTGCCACCTGTTGGCTTTCCACGTGGCGCATCCTCCAGCTCGGCAGGCCTTCTGCGCGCGGGGCCGGGGCAGATGGCCGCAGTACGCATCCTTTATTTGGGTTTGGTTCTGGAAAACACAGGCTATCTCCCGCTGCTTGGTGCCGCGGCCACAGCTCACAGAACACTGAGAAGAAAAGAAAAAACAAAGCATGTCAATGATAACAGAGAATGTAGAAGTTTGAATGTGGTTTTCCTAGTATTTGGCTTGATTGCTTTTTAAAATTATGACTTGGGTCAGAACTTTTGGGTGTCCTCCACTGCCCTTTTGGTCCGTTTGTCCTGACTGAACGGGTGGAGTCGAGTCAGGTGAGTCAGCTGCTCTCCTTCTGAGATCAAAGCTTTCCGATGGCCGCTCGAAAACATCGACTTTGTTGTCATGGAGACCTAATTTGGTCACTGTTCTTTGTGCTCAAGCTTTTAACTTCCTGGCTGCCATCTTTAAGAAGTTGCTTTTATAGCTTGACATGTTGTTCTTTCCTTATGAGGCTAAGTATTTTATGTAGTTCACTAGTGTTCCTGCTGCCTCCCCCACCTCCACTCCCCAAAACTAAAAGTTGGGATTTTCTCAGGCTTGTAAGCTTCTTATTACCTCCACATATAACATATTACCAAAAGATGTTATTTTTTTTTTCATCAAATCACAGAAAATGTCTCCAAAAATAAAACGTTGTCCATGAGTGCTTTTGTGAACAGTGACTTGGCTTCTTAAATTGTTTTGGTTTTTTTTGAGTAATGACCTCTTCCTCACTGAATTATTCAGCCCTATTTCAGCCCAGGTTCTGTACAAGACATGTTTCTTATAAGATTAATTGATTTTTGTTATTGCCTGTTTTGATTTTCTGGGGAAAAAAGAAAGGAAGAAAAGAAAGAAAATCATACCTAGCCAAACATTGTTTTGTCCTTTTCTTGTTGACTTCTGTTTTTGTAGTATTTTTTGGCCTCATTTGTCATTTTGTCAAATCACAACAAACTGACAAACAGACAAACTGTTGTGTGTTCTCTTTAATGAAATAAAGACACCATTAACCTTTTCTTCAAAGGCTCTTGACAAACATCTCTCACACTGAGGTTAGCTGCTTAACCTGTAAGCAGAGGAGTTACTTCAGAGAGCTGCTGCGAATGAGAGGAAAGGATTCATACACACTCTGAGACAATCATCTGGTAGTAATAAGCACTCCAAAAGGAGAAAACAGAATGAATTAAAACCAGATACCCTGATGACAGCTCTGGAAAAAAGAAGAAAAAAAAAACGGCTGACAAAGTTTTTCAAGAGATTTCGATTCCCGTGTGGCCATGCGGTAATTAGGGAGCCAATTTCTGCCTGATGAGTGAGCCTCCACACTCCCCACTCACCCCCCCACTTGTCCAGCCACCACAAAAAGGGAGAGCTGGAATAAAATACATGAGATGCATAATTTCCAGTCCAGATAAACAGCATAACGTTTCATTGTAACACTAATTACGACCTCAGAAGGATTGTGTAACGACGGGCAGCTGTGATGTACGACGATGACCTCTCGGTATGAGACTTTGGCACTTCCCTTATCTTGAAAAACGAATCAAGGTCAGAGTGCCCTTTCCAACAAAGCCGCCTTCTGCCTTGTCTTGTCGCTGCGAGCAGCGGCAAACGCTGCACAAACATGCATCCCCGCACGCTGTAATTACAGAGGCATTTTAAACACAGGGTCCTCAAAGCCTGGGCGACTGGCCCCTTTAGCGCCGCAAATACCTGCTGCACCTTTACTCATAGATGATAGCAAAACTTCCTCGGCGGAGAAGAGACACGCTGGAGGTGGGGTGGACGGTCTGGGGCTGAGAAGAGGTGGGGGTTGGAGGTGGTTGTGTGGGGGTCTAGCCCCACCTCACTAGAGCAGAAAGCAGGAGGGAGGAAGAAAGAAAATCATTGCCATACAGGCTACGCTTCCCCCAGCTGAGCTGTATCTGCAGTCGAACGGTGGGGGAAAAAAAACAGCAACTTTATGGAGACGTGCTCCTCCCGCAAACCTGCCAGCCTCATCTGTCAGCCATTAGTTAATCAGGGCTGGTGACTGGAAAAAGCTGGAGTGAGAGAGAGAAAGAGAGAGAGAACAGGCGAGGCCCCTGGGACTGGAGGACAGCTTGAATCTCCGAGAGCCGCAACGAAGGCAAGGACTCTGGGACCTGAAGATCCACAGCTGGCTCTACAGGTAGGTCAAGACAAGTTGCTACCTTTACTTCAAGAATAATGTTCCCCTGAACTTTGTAAATCTGGACTTTAAAATCCATATTTGTATCTTAAAATAATAGTAGAGCCAAGCACAATTCTCATAAAATCTGGAGCTTGTAAATAAATAATGCTAGAGTTATGTTTTTTGTTTTTTTTCTGTGAGTGTCGCATTCTTGCAATGTGTCGCTCCGATGAGGGTCGGAAAGATTTAGAAGATTTGTCATGTTCAGCAAGAGCGAGCAGAGAGCAAAACACATAACTCAACAAGTCACACGGGAAATTAAACTCTCCCGAGGCAGATTTGCCCTCCCACGTCGTCGCAGCCATTAATTTCACATGATCAGGCGGGATAAGTCGTGTATAATCCAACGAGTCTCATCTGGGCATAATGTGGATTACTTTAAAGTGGAAGGATTCAGCCACAATCGGAATCCAGCCAAGCAAAACAACTTGTGTGAAACAAGTTTTATTCTTTTCCCCAACCCTCTTTTTTTTTCTTAAGCTGGAACAAATGTTCCAGTGAGAAAGTCAATGCGGCTTCATTTTAAAGCTCATAATTATTCTAGTTAACGGCTTGGAAGTAGTTTTACTCATACAAATCTGGGGCAAATGGCATAATTGAGTGCTAAAAGATAGAAAAAAATAAGCCCTGAAGAGTTTTTGAAAACAGATGTTTGAAACAATTTCACATAAGAAATGTTACTTGAGATTTAGAGGTACTCAGACTTTTTGAGTGCTTCAAATGTCTTTGTCTAGAAATGGTAGCTGGAAAACCCCAAGTGAGCCCCACCCACTGCATAGCTCACCACAGGTAAGATCAGCTGACAGATTCTATCTGAGAAACATCTAGGCTGCACCTTTGTCTGCACAGAACCTCACAGATACTCCAACAGATTGAGAAAAGAACCGTGACTGTGCTGACCAAAATTTAAAAATAGTCTTTTAAATGCACCACGTTAAGTCCTACCACGTTACAATGGCAACAAAACGACGAGGTGCAAAAGTTATTATTGTGAAAAGAAAACTAAGATAATGAGTTAGCTCGCTTCAGTCAGAGAGAGATGTTTGAGATGAAAGTAGAGGAAGTACAGAGAGATTTTTGTTTGCTCCGTTTTGTACAATGTGTCGAGACATGCCCGAAATTCATTGAGTCTGCAAGAGAGTGAGCGAGAGCAAGACTTCGATACGTAACAGAACAGCTAAACAGAGAAAAGCAGAGGAACCCCGTCCTCCCTTTTTGAGTTTTTAACCTATATCTGTCTTAAAACATGCAGGATTGGGAAATGTTGGCAGGAATTTCGGAAATTTCAAGAGTTAAACAAGCCTCTACATTACTAAGATAAAACACAAGGAGACTGCTGTTTAGGAACTTGGCTAACAGCGAAGGTTGTAAAATCCACAATCAGTTTATATTCATTTGAAGAATAAAAGTAAAACTTGGTTTTCCTCTTATACTGTTACACAAACCTGCCTGCAAGACAGGCGAAGGTCAAATTCCAGTCATACTGCGGCACGCTCTCAATGCAAGAGGACGTTAATATCAAGCATATGGTAACTGTACACAGGCTCTTAAAGGGAACTCAGAGCAAGAGTAAACTTGCACAGACTGCAGGAGGGGAAGTCTGGAGGTTTGCCCATGGCTGAATGTTGCCAAAGTCGTTGCATACAGTATTTTGTATGTGGAATGTTACAAGTCAACTGTAACACACTAGTCTGCGTACAAACGAGACAGCTGGGAACAGAATGTACTTTAATGCAGCATCCGATCGTTTTACGTGCATTCTCAGATGCGGAGACTACATATTCTGAACACACAGCTTCCCGCTGTTTGTGGTTTTGTTTTTACAGGAAGGTTTTGAAGGAGCGGAGTCCAAACGACACAAGCCGTCACTGATGGCGGTGGGAGCAGAGGAATTTCAAAAGCCGTGCATCGGTTCTGTTCTGCAGAGTAACACCATGCCATCTTTCACATAGTTGTGATGTGCAAAGTTGTTCTCCTAATTATGAATGCAGATGATGACATGAAATAATGACTTCCTCTTTCTTTCTAATTAGCAGACTGTTAACAATAAGTACAGCAAACTTCAGCCGGGTTGACGCTAAACCTCCTGAGCCAGTTCTGGACGCGGTGCCTGTAAGTACAAATCTGCCAGCTGCAAATAGACAGAACAACACATTTATCCCCCTTTTTTCTTCTCTGAATAGAGTTAAGTAAAAGCAAAAGCCAGGTTTAGGCAATCATATAAAAAGGTACAGTTTGAAAGCAATGCAGATTAACATTAGTTTCCTAGAGTTTAAAGTGATTTCAATGAAATGCCCAAGAAATTTGCATGACTAGTATTTTCTCTGGTTGTACATGTATGTTTCTTACACTTTACTGTACAAAACACAAAGCAGCATAAAGATATTTATTATGCACAATAAGCACTTTAAAACCACAATTTGTTTCAAATTGAAAAACAAACAAATAAGAGTTATTCTTATGTTATACCAAATCATTGTAAAATATTTTTAAAAAATCTATTTTTAGTAGCAGTAGAAGTATTTGTTTTTTTTCAATTAAAAAAAAACTTAATTTGTAAAAAAAAAATCTCGGTGTGAAAACTATGATATATCTGGGATTTTTATTTAAGGTTATCACCGTTATCATGAAATAATCTTATATAGGCATATGCCTAGACATGTTTAACTTTTAGTAAACAAGCACAACATACAATATAGTTGCACAAATATTGATTAACTGAGGAAATAAGAAAATGTATGTTTGCTTAAGCTAAAAAAAATATCCACAGTGAAGACCAGGTATAAGATTTTCCAGTAAATGTCTGACAGTGTTCAAGTATTTCCCTCATCCAGCTCGACGTTACATTGCTGCATTTCTAATCTACATGGCTCCCAGCCATCTGCAGCTTTGCATGAGGAAGTCTGAAGAGCTCTAGAAAGAGAAGGATCTTGACCTTGAGTTTTGAGTCTAAATCTTAACAGTCATCAAATTACATTTTTTTTGTTGCAATAACCCAACTCTTTACGCCTTTTTTTTCTCCTTAAAAAGACTCATTGTTCCACAATGTCTGCTTAATAACTGTACTCTTTGCCCCTTTTTAGCCCCTGTGAGATGAGAAAAAGCACCACATAGGTCAGTCATTTGACAAATAGCACCTTATTAAATGTATTTCAGTCTATTGAAAGAATATGAACACGCTGAACGAGGCAATATATGACACACATCCTTGAACCAGTGGTCTGGTGACGTTGACGACATGGTAGCAGAAACTGAGAGGTAGCTGACTGGCATGGTCAAACACTATGGTCAAGTATTAGTTAAACCTCTAATAGAAAACATCCTGACAGCTACAGAAGATCTCACACATTATTACATCCCTGTCTGCTGACACTCAATCTGTCATTGTCTTCCCCATTGGGAAGGATATCAGCTGCTTCTCATTTTACTCCATCAGCTTGATGGTGTTGAGAGGTCCAAAGAGAATGAGGCCCCATCAAAACCAAAACTGTAGTCTCATATACATGACACTGAGATGATCCAGTATTTGTAGATAGAACAGCTTCAGGTAATCAGAATACTTTCAGTCTGTGCCTTCATTCATCCCTAAGGTGTTCTGTCAGTCCAGACTGCGTCACGCTGGTGTGCAGTCCGGCTGAAACGAGAAGGGACCATTCCAAACTGACCCCACATAATAGAGAGCACTAAATGGTCAAAAATATCTTTGTATACTGCATCGTTAGAAGTTCTACTAGAATTTGGGTCAAGCCCAAAAAAACAAAAAACCCTCACCACAATCATTCTTCCATCATCGTCACACTTGACAATCTGTTTCTCACCACGATTCAGACTCATTCACTGGATTGCCAGGCAGGCAGACTTCATTAGTCAGTCCAGAGAAAATGTCTACTGCGCTTGAGTTCAGTGATCACCTGCACAAGGCCTTGATTTGAAATTCTCAGTCATGGAAACCCAGTCCATGAGTTTAACACTCAATCTGTTCTGGAGTGGTGTCCCTGCTTTGCTACTTTGCTTAGCTTATCACTAAGTGGCTTTCAAATGTTTAGTAGTGCAGGACTTATTGTCCATGTAGCATCCTACATTGCTCGTTTTGATGGGTTGGACCCCTGAGAATGACCCATTCTTACACAAATGTTTGGAAAAGCGGTCTGCACATTGAGATTGGATTGTACACATGCAGCCATAGAAGGGACTGAAAAATCTTAATTGATTTAGAGGGGTGACCCGGTATTTTAGGCAAAATTGTACAAGTATGATGCAGATATAAACAATTTCAAATAGCTACCACAATGGATTGGAGAAAAGCAGATGCTTTCTGCCTGAGTCAAGGCAAGGCCATGCCCTCTGTCATTCAGTAGACCTGGGATACCCCAAACTAAACGCTTCCAGACCTTGGTACCCCGTCTCTTCTCCTTTCGTCTCACTGCATCTGCTCCTGATCACCCCTGAGAAAACATTTACTTCTCCGTACGACATAGGCTCCTCTCTTTCTCTCCTTAATTTATCCTAAGTGGTATGTTCAGGGATTGACCGTTGGCACAGAAAGCTATTAATAAAATCTGCAGTGTCTCACACAGTGTTTTCAAAATCTTTTACAAATAAAAAAAATGTAAAGTGTGCTGGTCTTATGTGGTAAGTCATCCCAAAGCAATACTTTTTCAAATAATCTTTTGCTGAATTTACAGCTGCACAGTGATAAACAGATGGTTTTTAGGGGTTTTCTTACCATTGTTTTTGCAGACATTGTGAAATGTCTGCAAGCTCAGTCAGATCAGATGGAGAGTTTACTTTCCGAGTATTGTCAGAGAGTTTCCATTTTGATTTACATGTAGACTTTGACTGGGCCATTCCAGCTTATGTATTTGATTTTATTGAAGCTCTTGCTATTTGTTTAGAGTTGTTGTCCTGGTGGAAGGTCAGCCGAAGTCCCACCCTTACACTGAATTTTTAATGCAATCTCTAATAAATGATGAAACATGGTATTTAGGAAATCATTTGTTGGAAAAAATTATGGGAATTTAAACAAATTCTGCGCATTGAAATCTCTATTTTGTGTGAATTTGTAAAAGGTACATGTGTGTTTTTTCTGCCTAGTGTCTTTAGCGTTTACTGCCAGTCCTGACTTAAAGCAGACTGTTGTGCAGATACCTTGAATCTTTAGATTTGGTATTCTGATTACATACAGAGACGACAGAGGTTTCTTCTTTTTTACCCCTAAAAACGCAAAAAAACTCTGTTTCATATAATGTGTCGAGACAAGCCTGTAATTCATTCAGACTGCAAAAGAGTGAGCAAGAGCAAGACTTCAATTGGTAACCCTGCCCTAAGCTTTTGAGTTTTAACCCTCCGTCTGTGTAGAAACATTCAGAAATGGGAAATGCTGACCTGGGTTTCTGCCTCCAAGGTTTGTCAAGGTTTGCTGTAATCTTTTGGCCAAACCACTACTTTGCTTTCACCCAAAGGGGCCGCAGCGTAATATCATCTCCCAATGCACATTCAAGTCAAGGGTGTGACGAGAACCTTGTGCTTGAGAGGACCAGGGAGAACCTTTCATCTAGTAATTTGCTCAAGCTCGACTGACAGGAAACGCCAGACTCATGATGTCACAAACAACTGACCCTGAGGTGGCAGGTTTGAGGAGTGTTCATGCTCATTGCTCCTCGGCTGGAGCAAGGAATGTCAACGCGTACATGTGGTTTTGATTTGAAGTGCTGTGATTAGCTTGCAGACGCTCTGCTGCCACGCCTCCGCCCCACGGAAAGCATATATTTAACAGGAAGTGGCGTGTTTTTGCTTATAAGAAGGAATAAATTACTAAAGTGGTGTCTGTTAATATTGTTACGATGAACCAGATTTTCAGTAGAACTAGATTTTCTTAAGGTAAATAGCCTCAGTATATATTTTATAACCAAAACTCTGACAAATGAATTCAAAATGTGTCTGTTTTTTGTGAAATGTCTGCAATAAATCTGATTATTCCTTGGTGTCTTCTCATCATTTCCATATGGAACAATTATGGTCTCTTGACACATTTTTTGCTAATATATGGAGATTTAGAGAAAGAGAGAAAGATGAAAAGAGAGCGAGAGAGAATTTGACATTTAGGGATAACTAGGAATATGAGGGACATTCATAACAACAAGATATATGATAAATAACTTTTACAATATAATTAAAAACAAGATCTGGCTGCAAGACTGCTGCAACACGCCTTAATAAGAAACCATAATTTACCATATTTGGTCTTTTTCTCAAAAACTCAAAGCCCACATTTTTCTTTAGTTATTGTTTTGTTTGTACAAATAACTAAAATTAATTTATTGTGCAAAACAAGTTTAATTACTGAAAATCCATCTTACTTTATAATAAAAACCATCTGTATTAGCATCTTGCAAAAACTGGTCATTCCTAGATGTTTTATGAGGAATTCGAATTGTGTTGTGATAACTAAAGGGACTAATTATGATTTGATTATTATTCAATATTACCTCTTCAGTCCCAGAATCTGCGTTGTGTGATTAGTGGGTTTTCTCAGCTGTGCAACCCCTTGCCAAAACGAATTCATCTCAATTACTGCTACGGTAAATAAAGCAAACTTCTGCAGTCTGGAGCCAAATGCATTACAGAGACCTCTATTATGGCAATGGTAAGCAGATGTGCCACCCAGCGCCAGTGTTTGCCTTAGTCTGCTTTCTCTAGGGAAACTGTAAAACAAAGTGGTGAAACACATTAAATGAAGACAAAAGGAGATGCGCCAATCAGGAGTTTCCAGGCCGACGCCTGATTTAGCTTGTGCTGTGACCAGATTATTTGGTTTTTAGCTGATTACTCTGTCACATGTAAAAAAAAAAGAAGTGTGTTCTTTATGTTGAGTTTAAATATGACAGAGAAGAGAAGACATTATGATATTATCTGAATGTATCCTAAGTCATATGTTCCTAATCTTTGTCTGACTTCTATTAAACTCTTACTGTAGTGCATAATGTTGGATAATATGTTTATAGATTGAATTTGGTTCAGATTTTTAGATTTGAGGCGGTTAGTGAATAGCATAAAACCAAATCTGAATTTTCACAATGTGATCTGCTAATGACTGATCAGGGCCGATGAATGCCGATTTGAATCGCTGACTGATTGATTGGTGCATCAATCAATCGCTTCCTTTTACACAGCAGGAGTCTAAATCACTAGACGTTCTTTAAATGACTAGGGGGAAAAAAGTCCCTAAATTACAAAAAAAAAATCTTTTGCATGCACCCCATCAAAAAGCACATTCAATTCCTGTTGCAGGTCATAAAAATGTCTATCCTCCCAAAACAATAAACTGTTCATATTTAAAGATTTGACTTTCTGTGTGGTGCTGTGTCTTGTTTTTATTTGCTTGCAATTCACATCCTTGAAGTATTGCCAGGTTTTATGTGCTTACTGAGGGTTTTTTTATAGATCAGAGAATTTTGTAAAAAAAAAAAAAGTATTTTCAAAAGCAGATTTTATTTCGCTTATAGGGGATAAGGTTAAGAAACAACACAAATGTTACAGTTGCGTCTCTTTAATAGTTTTTACATAAAAACGCTCAACATAACCTAAGTATTTTGCATGAGAATGAAATAAATAGCAAAACAAACAAACAAAAAACAAACAATGAACCGAAACAATACAAAATAATTATTAGAACAATAATGATAACATAGAATTGATTCATTTTGTCTTTGGACCACAAAGTATAGAAGGAAAAAAATGGCTGTGGGAGTGAAACCATCATAGCACCATGGCTTGGTTTTAGTGACATACACACACACACACACACACACACACACACACACACACACAGATACTCACTCACACACATACACAATAACAGTAAGGAGCAGGAGCACTAAGAAGGGGAGCTACCTATGTATCCACTACAGAAATGACCCCAGATCTCTGGTGAGATCATTTTAAAAAAAAAAAAAACCACAACAGTGGGTTAGTGGTTTTTTTTTTTTTTTTAAAACCCACTAAAACCATCTGCTCCATCTTATTGACAAAGCTTCCAGGCACAGTCAGTTTTCATCCACTGCTTATTAATGTGAATATGATATTTTTTTTTTAGTTATTAATTTTTATTTTACGGTTTTATGTTACCACATACAAAATCTGTGTTTTCTTTGTTGTTGTTTTCTTAAATCACCAGACTGGACAGGGGACAAATCCATTGCAGGACAATACAGAGACATACCCAGCTCTCGTTTTTAATAAAAAAAATTAAAAAAATCTTGACGTTCCATGTTGTTCAAGTTATTATTACTCTGAAAAACTAATGGTTCACAAGCCAAGAATTATGATATTTGTCATTGCCACTCGTGACGACTGAATGCATGTTAATCAGGACATGGTATGTTTCTAAAGTCATAACACCTTCGTTGTAACCCGAGTAAGAACAAATAGCAGTTAAGACCGGAGACGTGAGCCAGCACCAACAAACTGATGTTTTAAAAATGGAGAGTAACTTTAGTCAAGTGTCAGCTGCAACAGTTAAGAAATAAATACGTACATATTTATATATGTTTTATTTTGGAACAAAAATCCTTCAGAACAAAACAAAACAAAACAAACAAAAAAAACAACTGGCCATACGCAGAAAGAAAAAAACGACAACGGACGACCGGAAAAGCATCTGTGTGCCAATGTTTGTATTTGCGGTCAATAGCACCCCATGTAATGAAATAAATACTTTTTTTAAAACTTGAAACCTGATAATACTTAATACCAGAACCTTTCACTATTCTATTTAAAGAAGCACACAGAAGCTGCTAATGTTTTTTGTATCAAATTTCACTCGTTTGCAAAAGTGATGCAGGTGTGAAGTGAAGTGCCGAGCCAACATGATTAGCTGAGATCACAGGATCCTGTTTCCTTGACTTGATGGGACGGGGAAATTACAACATGGAGCCACATGTGTGGCAAACCTTAAAGCTGCAGCAGAGAGTCCTGAGAGAATCTTGACGTTTCAATGACATGACCACTGACAGATCGCTTCCCTGCAGCGTTAGGTAGTTTCTATGCCATTGGCACAACTGCAACAAATTGGCAGTCTTGAGCTTGAATGGCTTTACGCCTTGTATGGGTGGAGGGTATGAGCAGCAGCTCATACGCCATCATGATCGACACCGCTAAGAAACACATCATCCATCTCATTCTACTCTCAGGACATAGTGACAGTTTTAACAAATATTTAAATGCATATTTTAATAAAAGTTGCCTACTCCAGCTTTAAAGTAAGTTGTTTTTTCTACTGGAGTAGCAAAATTTCACTCTGGAAAAAAAATTACTTTTAATTTTAGCACATTTATTCAGTTATATATAGGTACTTGATTTGAATACTAATACTTTCTTTTTGTTATATCACCTCTTAGTCTTCTGCTACTCATTTCACAAGACTGAAGCAAACAGAGAAGGCGTAACCTTTAAACTCTCGTCTCTGCACAGTTTCTCTACATCGCCCAGAGTCCCAGTCTCTCTTTCGCTCTCTTCCAACTCACCCAACTTGTTATCTAAACGATCTCGGTCTGAAGACTGAGATGGCCTTGGATGGAAAGTACATTTTGTACAAATAAACCATCTCTTAATATCATTCCGATCATTACGCTGCATGGCTGCTTTTGTGATACAGACATGAATCATCTCAGTTTGAGAATCCAACTTATTTTCAAATTGCCGGATTGTGTTTCAGTGAACTTGGCTAAAAGAGACAGGTGGTGTCACAGGTTGACTTTGTGAACCACCTGAGGGTTTGGTTTGATAGACTCAACCACGAAGAAGAACCTTCAGATAAACTAATATCCCAGATAAATCCAGAACATCCTCTAAGACGTGTTGTTGAGTCATGTGACATATGTGGCACAAATCAACAAATCAACATGAGGGAAAATGTGCGAAAATGTAATAAAGAAGAAACAATTCAATTCATTCAAAGTCATACACCCTAGTAAAATATTAGGGGGAAAAAGCCAATTATTTACTAAGATGTTGGGGTTTTTTCCCTCATCATGCAACATTTATGTGGAATTTTCTGTTATTCAGTGTTACATTATGCTACTCCAGTAAAAAAAACATGCATTTCATGAGTTTTATACATTTGTGCAGTGGGTTGAAACTATGAGTGCAGAGGCAGACTGGAAAGGATTTACTAACCAACAGAACCTCTTGATATTATAGAAAAAAGCCTTTCCTTATGGCGCTTACTGTCAAATAACACTACATTTAATTGCACTTTATTCTGTTCAACTCTTATTTCTAGGACGGATTTCAACCTTTTTTTCAAACTGCTTGACTACTTGAACATTTTCCAGACCTTCAAATGGAGATTAAGCTTTTTTTTTTTTATTCAGTTTGAGTACAAGCGCAATCAAAAAACAGGAATGAAAACTACGTTCCTCTGTACAAACTGTATTTGCCCATCGTGGGACGGGAGATGTTCTGACCAGGAGCACCAGTAAAATATTAAATATTCTGTTGCAAAAAAAACACACACAAAAAAAACAGCTACTTGGAAAAATAAAATCAAACTGTACAACGATACATACACAAAATACACTGAAAGGCCTTTGCTGCTGTTCAATAAAGCCCATAATATTAACTCTTATACACAAATATACACTTGTGTACTGCAGATACAGGGTGAAGACAGCAGGGATTATTTTCTTCACACCTAATATATGAAATAAATACTTCCCTCCATAAATCGAAGGCACTGCTGGACAGCACTGTCCTGATTTACAGGTTTTAATTTGAAGCCTAGAGTCCAAAATGGTTTCCATGTGTTTTTAATGACGCTCTAGGTGGAGCAGCATTGTTGCTGCATTTTTTCTTATTTTTTTTTTTTTTTGCATTCTAATCAGCACCATGCCACTGAGGGGCCCATCTGGGTGGGCTGAAGTCGGCTAGTAAACAGTGAAGCTCGATACCCGGCATTTACTTCAGGAACTCCTACAGTTTCCCGCCTGGAGCCATTATTGTAACACACGATCTCTCTCTTTTTCACAGTGATGCACCCCCCTCCCCCCCCTCCCTCCACCTAATTGAGGAAAGCAAATGTTGGAGGTGAAATTAGTACTATCGTACCGGCTTCCACGGTTGGCGATGCCAGGATGCGGCGCCCGGGCAGGACTGGTGGTTGCACTGCTCCACGTCGGGCGGCTTGTCCAGGACGTCGCAGTTGTAGTCGTTGAGTCTCTGACCGCTGGGCCTTTGACACACCACCAGGCGAGTCTTCCTCCCTCCACCACAAGTCTGGGTGCACTGAGGGAAACGGCGGAGGAAATGGATCAAGCTTCTGGTGCTGCTCTGGCTAGTTGGGAACGTAGACGTGATGAGCCGGATTTACTTTTCTCCCGTTAATCTAGGCTCTCTTTCTACAGCACCTGAATGTTAAGTCTTTAAAAGAGGGAAGAAGGAAATCTGGCACACACCTTAGACCAGTGGTGTCCAACTCACTTTCGTTTTGGGCCACATCAAGGTCCCAAATGTTGTGGCAGAATATCTTGATAAAACTCATTTACAACCTAGTAATAAACACCAGGCCATCTTTTCATGCTGATATGATTGGACAATATGCAAATTGAAAACTGATCTGATTGATAAAATAATATTTAAGCACACAACAACGACCTTGAAGGTTCTTTTCATAAAGTCAAGTTATAAAAACGTACAGCGGGCTGGATTTGGGCCTTGCGTTTGGCACATTTGGATTCAGACGGCACCTGGTAGATGTTTTATCTTTCATTTGATTCTTTGCTGATGGAAAGGTTTTCAGAGGATATTTAGGAGGCTTGGCTAGACGGGTCGAAACTGATGTGCATTTTTTTTTGTTTATTAACTTGTTCCAAGCAACAAAGTGCAAAACGATCCAATTTACTGTCTCAGATTCTGGGGTTTTATCGCGAGTCTGCCTTTGATTATCTTCTTTCAGTTTGCAAGCACAAGAAAGAGGACTTTTGATGTTTATTGGGGACAAACATTAAAAAACTGCAATAAATGGACAATTCAAACCTGGACTGGAATATTTTGCATGCGATGTTACAATGACAAGTTTCTTTAAAACCGTTTGTAACCTGTGAAAGCTTTCATCTCCCTCTCGTGAGCTGGGCACTGCATGTTCTCAAGACCTGGATGTGCATCGTTGTGCAAAACTAGGATTTTCAGCAGGTTTCCTTAAGATCCTGTCTCTCTCATTCTTTAGCTTTTTCTTTTATCTTGTCATTTTATTCTTAGTGCATGGTTCATCAATAAATGTGTAGTTCAATTACAACCATTCTCGATAAGCAATATTTCTGGCAGGTACTTGCTAACACCTCCTTCGTTTTACCCATCAAGCTCATTTACGTTTTACCTTTTATATTTCTGCTCTTATTCCTGTCCTTTCAGTTTCTGTTCACGTCTTACTCTCACTTTGCTTTGGGTTGAAGAATTACAGATCTGAGTTTTTGCCTCCAATGTTCCTTCATTTGGATCCTAATACTACCTGTCATATAAATTTATAACGTGCTCATTGACATCATGCATCCGCACAACACAGAGTCATCCTTTGAGCTCAGGAGTCTTTGTGTGCCTTTCAATGCAAATAAAAAATACATTCCTAATTTTTTTTAAAAAAAGGTCATGTACAAGGAGAGACCGTAACCATGAATATAGTCTCACCTCTCCCCAGACCCCGTAGTTCCACAGAGGGCAGGGCCCGGAGTCGCAGCTCTTGGACTCGGCGGGTTTGACCCTTTCGTCGCAGTAGCTGTTGCTCCGCCCGTCGGCATCCTGGCAGACCACCACCCGCCTCTGGAAGCCTCCTGCACAGGTGCTGGAGCACTGAAGGAAACACGCAGCTCATCAGGATGCATTACTTAGCTCCGTTTGTGCGTCTTTAAATATATCGATCCCTTCGATCTGCCACGACGCTGCATAAAATTCTATTGTTTTGGCCAGTTTCTGCCGGAAATACTTCGGCTTTAATGTTTGTTTACATTTCAATTCAAACTATTTCACGCCTGAGCACCGTTTTTATTTTCCTTGGTAAGAAAAGATATGAAATGATAGCAAAGGTATTCAAACCCCTTAGTTGTGCAAAATTACTCTGATTGTATTGGGAATCTATGTGACAGACCAATACAAAGTGCTTGTTTTTTAAAGCAGAAGGACATTTTATGTCTATACTTTAACTGGACTGTAGCTCTGCACCACTCTGCAGGTTTGGCTGAACGTTTAGAGCTGTTGAGGCTCCTCCTCTGTCTCAGGTCTTTTAAAGCTTCCCTTTTTTTGCTGGATTACCCTGTATTTAACTCGTTCCGTCTTATCAGCTTTCGAGTTTGTTCAGTGTGTTCTTTTCTTTGTGTAGTCAGGAGAGGTCAAAGGGGATTTTCCACAAAGTTCTCTGTGTCCACTACACGGCTTGTAAGCACACTGTACTAAATGTTTTTATTTTTAAAACTCACTTCATTTGTTCACAGAAATATATATATAAAAAAAGGGAACTAATGTCAGTCACTAATTTTCCCCTACATCTATAGCTAAGGATTTTTCATCTACTGATGGAAATACACATGGTGTAAAGATCTTCTTCAACCTCTAAGCAGCAATAACCATTCAGTGCCAAGATGATCTAACCACGAACAAACATCTTCCAAGAAATGTCAGAGGATTCTGCCTTGACATAAGGTAATCGAATGGCTCTGAATCAAATCATAATGATGCATCCCTTCTGTTACTGGGAGGGAGAACACAGAGTACCGGCTACATGTGTGGGAGGACAGAACAGACTGAATCTAGACGCTGCGTAAACAGCGTAATTTAAAATTAAAACCATTAGTTTGCAAGGAGGAGTATTTTTTTTTCTAACATGGCAATTTCGACATAGAATAAAATCACTATGAAAAGTCAACTCAAGTTGCAACGTTGCAAACGGGTTAAAAACAAAATGTTTGCTGCTTCATCTGCTTTCAGGATTTACAACTGTTTTCATTGCGTCGGAGTTTCATGGTGGAAACCTTTGTTGGTTTTTTTTGTTTTGATTTTTCACAGGCTAACCAACACATCCATGTCGGAACATAAAGTACATCATAAGGTTCACTGTGTCTCCACTTGCCTTCTGCTTCGAGAGACAAAACCCATCTGCTTCCTCACGCTCGAACCTAATTGGTTCAAAAGATTGTCTTTGCAAGCAAAAAACAAAAAAAAAAAACACAAACGCAGACCTCAAGTGCAGATAAAACACTATTTTTCGCTCACTGCTATTTTTCTAAAACGTGCTATTTGTGGTGAACATACTGCGCCCCACGGTCCGGTCCTCCACTGGTTGTCTGCGGACGGGACGTTCCAGCTGCTGTGTCCCGGATGACGTCCCGGATCCTGAGGGTAGCCGTAGGGTTGTTCGTAAATGTGCTGACGGTTGTAGGCGGAGGGGCAGGGAGCAGCCGTGCACTCTTGCTCGGCCGCGGGCCTCTCGTCGGGATCACACAATGACTGGTCCACCGGCTGGTGGTAGTTGGAGCAGACCACGTGTCTGGTGGTCCGTCCGACGCCGCATGTCACCGAACACTGGGAAGGTCAGGAGGAAATGTTTGCAAGCATAAAAGAGGGAAAAAAACAAAAAAAAAAAATCAGTTTTTTTTTCCCATGTAAAAATGTGAAACTTCATAGAGTTTTACAAAAGTTATAAATAAATATAAGATACAATCATTTACGGCAAGTGACAACGTGTTACAAATGTCTTGGTTTTAGTATCTAATTTCACAACTGTGATGGACCGAGTTAAAACAGGAGGAGCCACAGGATGTTAATTTGAAAAATAGGGTTTTTATTTTAACCCAAA
>CAEGAF010133933.1:0-43830 GCA_903067075.1 Micropoecilia bifurca | reverse complement strand
GTTGGCATTAACTATGAAGATGTTTTAAGTGTGGACTTAAGGAGACAAACTACCTTAAAATCTGTCCATCCATGATCTGAACACACTGATCCTTGCAGGGTGAGGGGGGCTGATGGCTTCCTCTTTCATCTTCCTTTGCTTAGTTATACTGCAAACATATGTTGAAGATAAAATAATTGATGAACGAGTTAGAACAACAACCTCACAATATCAAAGTCTCTGTCTTATGGAGCTCAATTAAAACCAGGTTAGTTTATGAATTAAAGCATAAGTTGCAACAAACAGCCTCCATGCAGTTATAACATGAAGCTGAATGATTACTATAGTAATAATCATACAAGTCACAATAAAATTGATAATTATTTAAGAAACCAACGTAAGTTATATATCTTTACTGCACTGTTTATAATTAAATGAAGATAATTAATAAGCAAACTTACCACCAGCTAGCAACACTTAGCAGCCTTCGTCCCCCGGGCTCCTTTTGTGACACATTTCATTTCCATCGGTTGTTGTCCCGTTGTGTTGTCGTCTAACTTGGATTAGGACGTCACCAGCTTGAATTTACCAAAATTACCAACTATTGTCAAGGCCCTCTCTACTTTTAAGGCAATATTATGCGAGTAAAAATTGCGAATTTGAACAGCGTCTGTTATCTTCCTTGCGTTCAAGTTTTTTCTTCTTGTCGGTTTTATGGTGGTTGGCAAGAAACTTTTAGTAGCATTACCGCCACTTACTGGTATGGAGTGTGGTTCGTGATGGTTTAAATATTTATCCTCATCTATGTATACAAGTATTCTACCATATATTCTATCTAAACATACACTCACACATTCACACTTAAAACGTACATACTTGTGCACAATTTTGTATGTTATGCCTTCATTCACAAACACACTTACTATAATTAAATTCTATGAAATAATTTAGTTTTCTTAAGAAATTGAATAATTATTTGCATATGTTTACTCCCTAAATTCTTCCTCAATACATCTAATAAATTAACCTTCTCCTTAATACTTTCAAACTCTCTCTTCATATATCTTCTCTCTATTTCATATCTATGGTATTCTAATATAACATGCTCTATGGTTTCATATTTATCACAATAATCACATTTGCCAGTTTTATGTTTTTGAATTTTAAAAAAATGTATAATTAACTCCTGAATGTCTAAATCTTAATCTTATCACTCTTTCCTCCTATTTCTTCTTTCTCCTACATTCTTCTGAATTTTATAAAGCCATCTTCCAGTTTTATCTTCATCCCACTTTTTTTGCTTTCATCAGTTTCTCTTTAACAATACTCTTTCCTTCGAATTTACTTGTTTTAACTATAAAGCTAATAGGATTCTGAACTGCCCTCTTTGCCATTTTATCTGCCCTCTCGTTTCCATCTACTCCAATATGTGCTGGAACCCACACAAATATAACTATCAAACCCATGTTTTGTATTCTGAATAGTGTATTTCTAATAAAATGTCCATTCTACTATCTGTTTGATTATTTTTAAACTTAATAATGCAGAGCTTGAATCTGAACATATTATCGTTTTTAATGGTTTTATGTCTTCTAATCATTGTAAAGCTAATAATATTGCCAACATTTCTCCTGTGTATACTGATAACCCATCTGTAATTCATTTTCCCATTTTTATATTGAATTCTGGTTTTTTCTTCTCTGTGGAGTTTTTTTAAATAAATGAAAGTGTGCAATACCGCCACCATCTGGTCTGGAGTGTGAACTGGAACTAGTGGCGTTGATTATAAGGTTTTACATCACACATCTGAAAATTGATTGGGTACTTTCTTAAAAATTACATCATGATTATCAATTTTTTTATGGTATGCAATTTTAATAAATAGTAAAAGATTATTAAGGCACTTAAAAATTCATACATATTCATTCATATTTTGTTCACTTAAAGTATACTTTTATTTAATATATTAAAAGTGTATTTTGGTACAATTATGTTTAAGTGTGTTTAAAGTACTAATTTCAAAATTGGTACAAGTGTATTTTTAGTATACTTCAGATATACTTATAGGTAGTACACTTAATAATTAGTATATTTAAAGTGTACTTTCATAAATTTAAGTATGTTTGAAGTATACTAAAGTATACTTTTTTTTCACCTGAACAGATATATTTTATATACATATATTTTATATATTTTCACCACCCTGCAAGAATCATTGTGTTCAGATCATGAATGGAAAGATTTTAATGTAGTTTGTCTCCTGGAGCCTGTCAGGTGAAGTGGGAGAAGAAAAAAAAAGGTTTTGACCATGACTTAAAATCTTGTGGCCATGACTCAACTTGTGGGCACATTTTCAAAACTCCTGGGCAGGGTTTAGTAACTTCTTGCTTCATTCATAGGCACGACTTAACTCCTGGGAACGCTTTGTTGAATTTGTGGGAACACTTAATAATAACATAAATTATTATCATTAATTATTAATTATCATTAAAAACTACAATAGTGGACAAACATGATCTCATTTCATTTCAATCTGGGAATGAATTATAATCACTTCTTCAAATACTTGCAGTTAGGCATGGAATAATTCTTTGCCAAATTTCATTTGGCTGCTTTTTTTCACTCCAATGTCACCAGACGAGCTCCGTAGCAGATCAAAAATAAAGTATTTTTAAAAATCCCATTTGTAGCTCATCAGGGTCAGAGGCTGGGGAAACACCTGCCCCTTACTGCACATGCAACTTTCTCATCATCCAGGTTGTTTATAGTAAACTCACTTTTGTCAAACCTGTCTGCGAGGCGAGCACGCATGGTAGCGTTGGCGCCTTGGTCTTGTTCCTGAAGTTCAGAAGCCTCCTGCCTAATGGTGGTCAACACTAACTGCTCTGTTGGTCCCATAAGAGGCCACAGGAGAAGAAAACAACACACACAGGACACCATGTCATTACACGCGCATAGCGTTTCGGAAAACAAAGTCTGCATTTCAAATTTACAGGAGATTCCATGTCTTCAAGTGGAAGATGCAGAGAAATTTCTTCTGGCTTGTGCACGAGCGCCCCCTTGTGGCTCACCCGTAGAAACACCTCATTTTGGTTTCTACTTCTACTGCATCTCCCAAACGGAATCTTCAGCCATCAAGGCAGCCATGATGACCAGTCATTATCTTTCCAAAACAGATGCTCTGTTGACGCTTTCGCCGATATGCACGACTCGCATACACAGAGGTACAAAATGGGAGCCTTTGTATGGGGGCACCTTTTGTAAAGTTACACAGCAAAACATTGACAGCAATAATTTGCTTTATTTAGCCCCGTCATTTAAAAAATTGGGTCTTCATTATTCAGTCATATTTTGACCATGTTATTCATACCCTTATAAATTCATTCATACATATTTAAATGTCAGCGTTCCAAGCTAAATAATTAATTTGGAGCCCGAATAGATATTCAAATTGAAGCTAACATTTTTAGCTGTCTAACTAAACATTTAATTCCAAAATAATGAAATTAACATTTAATTTTCGGACTAAATATTTAGCTTGCTAGCTATTTTGGTTGCTACCTAAATATTTAGCTCGTAACAAAATATAGATCCAAGCTAAATATTTAGCTGGTATGCAAATTAGCGTGCCGTTAAGCGGAAGTGGAATATCAAAAGAAAAGTTTGGTTTGCTCGCCTCTGTTACTCCACCGTCGTTGTATTTGTCACCGAAGTTACGTTTTCTTTGTCATCGAATATTTTCCTCTCGACATTTCCACTGTGTCCGTTAAAACCGTTTGAATGGCCATGCAGACGTTTACTTTTGGAACTACAGTTAATAAACATCCGCCACTGCGGTGTAGTCCGAACACTTCCGGTTCACAATCTATTCACTTTTTAGTTACTTTAGAGCGGCTATTAACTTTTATACACAAACAATATATTGAATAATTGTTATATAAATAATTTAGTTTTATGAATGAGCAAACAGAAATTCTTAAACTTCGGTAGCCGCTCTTAAAATAGCTAAATAAACCAAATGAATGCTGTTAATTATTTTTACTGTGTAACTTTACAAACGCCATCCCATTTTACAGGGATATACATTGAAAATTATCAACCAGGAACAATTTTATCAGTTGTATTTTGTTAGGACCTATTTTAGATATTTACAAACTTTAAAAGTAATACGATCTGTTTGTGAATAGTATGAGTAAATATGACAGGCTGACAGTGGAGGTCATCGCCTGTAGCAGCTCACTAATTGGAGCAAATTACCAAGAGATCAGGCTCCAAGAGATTAAAGTAAAGTCAACGTGAAGAGCGTACTGTGCTGGAGTGCTTTTCACATGTTGCATTGATGTCCTAAAACGTGATTACTGTGTGCTACACCTGCATGGCAGTAAAGTAAAGTAGAGTTGAGATAGGAATTTGGGGTTTTCTATTTTGAGCAATAAACGTTTATAAAAATATACCTTTTAAGACTCAGAAGATTCAGAAAACTTCTGCCTAAAGTTCTCATGGCCCAGATGACACACTCACAATCTGCCCTGCTTTTTATTTCTGGAGGCTTCAGGAACAATGCATCCACTCACAAAACAAAGAAACCTGACAGCATGTGCTATTTAAAACACCAAAATAGGACAAATATTCTTCTTGGAGATCAATCCATTTAAACAACCCTTTGTCACACATAAAATCATATGCTGCAGCCTATGAATATCTCCTTCTCATCTCCAGCTTTTCTTGAGGAAAAAGATAATATACTTATGAAAACAACCAGCAGATCTTAAAAAGTATATTTATGCAAATTAACCTGACTGTTTCTTGGCATGATCCTATTGGAGCTTAAACTGATCATTTAACCAAAACTGGCAATGCTGGAGTAAACAAAGCACCTGTTTAGGACTCCTAAACCAGCAGGGGGCTCCCAAGAGCATTAGAATTGTTTACAACTGTGATTTTTATTTAAATACTTCTTACAAAATCAAGTGTTTTGTTGTTAATAGGTTGCATTTTAAAAGTAGCCAGACCTGTTTTAAACTCCAGAAGACAAAATGCAGAAAACTCTGTTAACGTCAGGAAAAATTTCAATTCTTTCAAAGAACAAGCTAGAGACTGAGGTGAATTATATTCAATGTACTTAGGCCTTAAGTTCTAAACTCTGAACTCCAAAGCAGAAATTACTTTAAGTAAGAAAAAATAAATAAATATTTTAAGCTAATACACCTTATTCAAAGTGAACAGAAGTGGCCCAAGTTTGTGCCTTTTGTAGGCTTTTTGTTAAGCCTATTAAGCCAAGTTTAATTTTTGTATAGAACATTTTCAGCAACAAAGCAGTTCAATCTGTCCAGTTGGCAGTATTTTAATACAGATGTTTTTTAGCGGGGAAAGAAGGAATCAAGTGAATCTGTTTTTTAGCCTAAAGGCAAACACAGACAACTATCAACTATTAATAATTCATTGAGATAACATTTGTCAACCATATTGTTTGAAATAGAAGTGACAAAAAAGATTAAACTGGTAGCATAAAGCTGCGACTATGTAAACAAAACTGCATTACATTTTTTTAATCTGCATATTATCATTCTCAATGTATAAATATCAAATGAAGATTCCTTTTGGGGCTGTCCTGATGGTTTGCGAGACTACAAGTGAAGGCTTTGGCCAGATCTAAAAAACCAATGTAAATAATATAAATAATAATATAAATAATAGGCGACATACAGTCCACCAATGTCATATTCAGATAATACTTTCCAGTAGTAAAGCACAATAATGGTTTTTGTTGTATGATAGGTGTACTGTACGAATATTGAGATTTTTTTTTCCATCACAAATACCATTTACAGCTAGTCATATTCACCCATGCACACACACAGATCATGAGGCAACTTAAGTGAAGGAAGTTGGAATCAAACCCACAGCTGCCCCCCATGTCCTCCATATGCCTGTGTGTGTTGGCGCCAGCTGCAGTCCACACCTTGTAAATCTCCCCCAAATTCTTGAATGGCCATTACTTCACAGTACTCTCAAAGCAGTGGTTGTTACCATTGCTTGTGTTTTTCCAACACACTTTGTCCTTCCACTAAACTTTCCATAAATATGCTTTTCCACTACACTTTGTGAACAGTCAGCCTTTTCAGCAATTCGCTTTTGTAACTTAAACCTTCCTCGTGTTTTTTTTTCCTAATTATTGTGAAAGGCAAAAAAGCATGTGCGTTACAAATCGTTTGCATAGTGGCCTTATGTCATTTTTATATACTGTAAACTGAAATTTTTTGGGGGGGGGGTTTCATTAACGTTGTGTGGTTATTCTTAAAATGCATTTTTTTTTTAAATTTGACAAGAGAAATAAATTAACTTCTCGATCATTTGTTAACTTATTGGGATGTACCTGTAGATGATGGCCCGGCCGGGCGGCTCGGTGCGCTCCTCGGACGGTCACGTGGTTGTTTTTAAATCGGGTTTTATTGGATTGGGTGCTGCAGGTGCTCGGCCTGGACCGTCTGGCCCAGACGACGTACAGATATTCTACTATGAGGCGCTCTAAAAATAAGAGTCAATTCTAAGTGGGTGGAATACAATAATCCAATGCTACAAATTTATGTAATACCGTAATTATGTCATGGATCAGTTAATGCACCGAATGAACGATAAGGTTACACTCTAGATATTTTTGTGCCAAAGTTTTGGATGGTGTTATAGCATCATTAGCGATTCCCTTGGTGAGAAATAGCGTTGCACAATAAATCCGTCACCTGCAGACTAATTGCCCTTGAATTCCCATCCGGAGGCTAAAGAATTAATAAAGGGATTTTTTTTTGGATACTGCAAGTCACCCCCATATGCATGCCGCAGTCCGGAGTTATTATGCCAGGCACATACCAAAACCACCCGAGTCCAAACAGGACGGGACAGGCCTGATCTAACGAGATAAGCAGTTTGCAATGACAGGTCGCAGTGTGAGCGGCGGGATGATCCCTGATTGGTCAGCCATTTAAAAGAGGCGAACTGGGTTATTTAACTCACCTCCCTCGCTGTGGATCTTCTTGCCTCTCCGGTTGAAATACATCTTGCTACGGGAGAATGACGGTCGGTGTGGCAGGGACCAGGACGAGGAGGAGGCCGGAGCGGTAACATGCTCACGGCTCGCCGAGGAGAGCCGCTCCGGGACCGGGCAGAGTCCGCCTCACCTGCCGCTCATCCTCCTGCTGCTGGAGCTGCTGCTGGCCGATCATCGCGTCTCTGCTGCAGCTGAACCGAGGAAGCTACGATGAAGGGGGGCAGATCCGAACAGCGTTCATTTCGCGAATGTAATATAGCGCCACATCCGGTGGATTCTTTCAGAATAAATCACTAAACTAATGAGGTTCCTGTTTAGAGTTGATCTAAAAGGATCCTTCCTGCACACCGCAATCAGCATCGACAACCGCTCTTTGAAAAAGCTCGGATATTTTGAGTTGTATTTCATTTTTCTTTAAGATTATAATTTATTTTCTAATTGAACTGAATAGACACTTGAGACTGGCATGGAGGCTCATCTTCAGAGGCAATAACCCTCAACATGCAGTCAGAGCTACACTAGAACGGTTTATCAAAGCATACGTCTTAAAAGGATGGGTGTCATTTTATAGCACAATCAAGCAACTATGTTACCATCAGTTGTTATTAAAAAAAATTCTTAACTGACTTTAAAAATTACTTTGCATTTCGATGTTTTCAAATTGGGTCTCTGTCTCTTTAAGAAGCTCCTATTCCAACACTCCACCTTCAGCATATAAGGTGTTAAAGGCTTAATGTTTCTAGTTAAGCCTTTAACAACAGAATCAGGGGCCTAAATACATTTCTTGGATTTTTATTTCTAAAGAAAAAAAATAAGTGAACAATTAAGACACTACTCTGTGTTGGTCTATCACAAAAAACACAATTACGTTTGCAAAGTGAAAATAAGTTCAAGAGGTATCGATACTAACAAAACAAAACATTTTGAAGGAGAGAAGACAACCAGTGTCCAATTTTTCATACTATATTCATCATAGCCATTTTATTTACTCTCAGGACAAAGCAAAATATATCAGTTCATATTCCAAAGGCTGATTTTCCATCATATTAAATAGGAACAGAATAAATATTCACTTCTGAACCCTTTGCCCACACCAACCTACTACATGGCCACACATTGAATAGAAGAGTTCTTATAGAACCAGCTTCAAACAGACACCAGGCCTTTTTTTTAATACACACAAACACACAGGCAAACAAACCATACACTCTTCCACACATTCCTACACACGGTACTGCAACAATCCTGCAGTTTAGTTAGAGACACACTGCAGCTGTTATGTATAAAGTGACAGAAACAAATGTACTGGGTGGGTTAGCTCTTCATCCATTTCTTTTACACAAAAAGGCTATTCTGTGCATGTAATGGGGGAAAAATAAAGATAAAAAAAATACATCAGGTTACACACCAAGTCAGATGCTATATGAGGAATTTTTGAGTTAGCTGGACAAACTGTACACACTGCAGAATAATCTTATTTCCACATCTTCCCAGTCTGTTCTCTGTATCTGGACTGGCAACAGAAACAATGAAGACACTGACTGAAGTGTCTTAGAGTGAAAAAGACAACCAGAGACAACAAAGTTAATGTCCAACAAGTCAATATTTTCCTCTCTCAATATTGCACAACGTATGCGGACCAGTCCGAATCCCTGATTATCAAAAGAGCCTGTTTTACTGGAACTGTGGCGACAAATCTTTAAACGGTTTAAATTCAAAGTGACTGCTTTTAATGGATGACTGCTGGATCTCTGTGTTGGATTTTAACTGTAGGGCTTAAATTAATACGAGTACAGAATGAAGGTATTTCCAAAGTGAATACAAAACTTGTTTAACCCTCTCAAATTTCATACATTTTAAGAAACTTTAAAATGGACTCTTTAGGCTTTAAAATTGAAAAAAAAAACCAAACAAAAACAAATTTCCTTCTTCCATTCTGAGCAGATGGGATGTTAGCCTTGTATCTCTTCAAGAACCTGATAAACAGTGCAGCCCTATTTACAGCTCATACTGATTAAACCAAACCTACAAGTGTGTTGTATGGTCAGTTATTAAAAACAAAAAAAAAGGAAAAAAGAAGGTCACGCATGTCAGACATAAAAGTGTTAGTCAGACTATTCAACGGTCGCTACAGGAGATCCTAAAGCATAAAAGCAGTTTACTGACAGACTTCTGAAGCCCAATGAAACAAGTAGCAACTAAGATCATAGGAGGAGCTAAATGACTTGCTCAAAACGTAGCATCTAAAAAAATAAAGTTTCTTTTTTTAATTCTCTGGATTTATAGTTTCTTTCCCGTTTTGCACACTTTTGGTTCCACCTGGTTTTTTTTTTTAAACTCAACGGATGTTTTCAAAGAAACTAAGCGGTGAAAGCGATATGTACACGCTAAGCCCACTTGGGTTTGCTCAGTCTCAGCCAGCTGCGAGCAGCAGAGGGTGGGGTCAGTCGTGAGGCGCTGCGAGGATTGGCTGCCTGCAGATGGGGCAGGTGTTGTTTTCAGAGAGCCAGCGGTCGATGCAGTGGACGTGGAACTCATGGGAGCAGGGCAAGCGCCTCAGTTTGTTGCCTTGAGTGTATTCGTTGATGCACACGCTGCAGGCGCGACCCATCTCTCCTTCCAGGCTGGCCTGACCGTACGTACGCGTGGATAGATTGTCGATCTGCTCTTTGGTCAGACCTCTGGGATGCTCGTCGTCTTCGTCGTCGTTGAGCAGAAAGAAGTGTGCCAACCTCAGGATGGGCAGGGTGCCGTTTTCAACCAAGTTGTTGGTGTCTCGGCTGTTTGCCCGTCCGTCTATGGAGCCAACTACTCCGCCTCCAAATCTGGCCTGCCCGATCTGCTCGTCCTCGCTCCTCACCTGGCCCTCAAGCCCCGGAACGACCTCGTCGGTCCCAAACTGGCCGGGCTCGTTCTCATTTAAATGTAAACGACCATTCGCGGCGCCGACGTCGGCGTGGCTGGGCGCGACGCTTTCCGAACTCGCCTCCGTCTCCATGAGCGAGCTGAGCTCCCCGAACCCCGTCATAATCTGACGCAAGATGGAGCGCAGGGCGGTGGAGTTGGGTTCTCCGAGGCCCGTCTCGCTGATGCGCCTCAACGGAATCCGGATGGTGCTGACGTAGGTGCGGATCCCGGCTCGCTCCGAGCGGGAGATGGTGCGTCGGAACCCGCCGCTGTCGCTTTCGAACGTGACCGTGTTCTCGGCGACGCGCGCGCGGGATCGAGTTCTGCTGGCGATGCTGTCCCGGTCCCTGTTCTCGCCGGGCCGGATCCTCCTCACCTGCAAGTCCAGCATGATTGTTGGATGGCGTCTGACCGCCGAGCTTCCTGCGCCCGCTGCGGGCGACTCGCTTGCACGCTCCACCGTTTCCACGGCGGACTCCAGCACGGCGTCGGGCTCGGACACGATTCCCCCGGTCTCCATGGATACAGAGGTTGTGCCGCCGCTCGGCTCACCGGTTTGGATTGCAGACCCATTTGGGCTGCTACCAGTTGGTGGGAGGGTGCCGACACTAGGCGTTCTGTTCAAAGGGGATCGACTTCTCCTCGATGCGCGAGAAGAAACTCCGCCCGCCGCCGCGGCCCTGCGGGCTCGGCCACGTGATCGAGTCCTGCTGCTGCGTGATTCGTGTCCCGCAGCTTGGGGTTGAGAGTCGCCCTGTGGCGACACCCGAGGACAGTCTAGAGGAGCAGGCGCTTCATTACGTCCGTGCTCTGCCTCTACATTCAGGACCTGATGCTGCGATGGTGCGCTTTGATCAACGGGAGGGCTAGGGACGGTGGGAGAAGGTGCTGATGAGTGCACAGTAGAAGCCCGCCGCTGGTTGGTGGCTGGGACTATCTCTGCAGGAGGAAGCGTGGCGGAGCTCACGGACAGAGCGGTGGTACTGCTGCGTGTGCGCCGGGTCTCGATCCTTCTTATGGCCGGGCGTGGGGGGGGGTAAGGCGCAGGCCTCGGAGTGACTGAAGGCCGAGAGCTGGAGAGAAGGGAAGCGGTGCGGGCGGAGGAGTTGAGAGGAGTCACCGGGAGTTCTGGGGCATCCACAGAGTTCACAGTTTCAATATGCTCTCCTGGCTCGGGCTGATCGTGGTTGATGTTGATCTCGAGGCTGAAACGAAACTCCCCGCTGTTGGGATTGGTCCGGCTGACAGCCCTCCACGTCTGGTTCCCACTCTGGCCGCTTCGAGTCGCGTTACCGGTGCGCCTGAACGTGTTCAGCCACTCCAGTAACGAATCACCATTAGAAGAATCTGCTCCAGCTTCTGCAGTCCCTATAAGTGAAATAATATAAGCCACACTTAGTAAGTTAATACGAAACACAATAAATAAGGTGCTGTGTCAATAACAGTTTATACACATAAAACAATTACTTATGATATCAGGTGAATGAATAAACTGTATTTTTTTTATTTAATCTGAGCTACAATGTTATGGGTCCATTTCTTTAAAGCCATACAATGCAGCCAAGCATTCAACATCTTTTATTGGGATTTTATGTGGCAAACCAACATCAAGTAGTGTATAATTCTGAAAAAATACAAAATAAAGAAAACCCATGAAAAGTATGACCCACTAGGTCTGTCAAGATAACAAATTTGGCCGACCGATTAATTGTCTAAAAAATGTTTTTCCCATAAACGATAATATTGCTTTGAGGCCTTTTGACACTGATTTAATGGAAATGACTAATAATGCATGGGATTTCCTAACATAGATAGATGCACTTTATTTTCAAAAGAACACTTAGTGCCGGAACTGATCAACTAAATAAACAAAACAACCAAAAAAAATAATAAAATGGATTCTCAGTCTCCATTAACAAAAAACAGGGAGCCAATCAGAAAGCATGGATTTTCCTTGTGCTTTTCTGAGGGGAAATTACGGAGGGGAATCCCAAACAGCTGACACAGCCCCCGAAATCCAGAGGACATTGGAGGTGATATGTGGAAACATCATTAATATTCATTCAACATTTCATGCAAAGAATATAGAAATGACAAGGGGAGGAACTGGAGCCAAATTGCTACCTCAGTTGATAAACCCGGTAACTTTTCAGCTGCTCTTTGTTAACGTGACATAAATAGGTTAAAATGATTTTCATTCAGTCAGGACTTTACGTTGACTCTAGCCACATGCATTGCAGGTAGTCTAGTAAAGCACTGATTAAAATGGGTTTAAAATTAGTTAACTGTACTTGTAGCCATTATTTTGTCCCCATGTGGCTGGACACCATATGGCACGACGAACCCGATCGAACCGTTATACATGGGATTTCTGTCAGGTTTTGAGAATGGGGCGACAGACTGCCAACAACTCGTGTAGTGTGCGCTGGACATTACACTAAGGAAGAGCACCGGAGCTGAGCCTTTTGTCATTCAGTGTCAACAGAAAGAAAAAAAGACAGGAAGAGACAATGAAGCCAATAATTAAAATGAGGTCGATAGGTTTAATTTATCGTGCGGTTTATTGCGACAGGCCTATGACCCGGGGTGAAAGAAAGGGGGTATGGCAGGGACTGCATACCCCTAAAAAATTTTGTGGGGGTTACGCAGTACCTGCAAGAGAGAAGCGGCTGTCAGCTGTAAAAAAAAAAAATCAATGGGTTCTCTGTGCATTCACTAATCAGCCATGACTGATTAGTATTTCAAGAACAATCTAAAATACAACTTAATCAGTTAATAAAGACCTTTTTTCCCCACTTCAGATTGTTTCTGAACTGTTCGTGCTTTGCAATAGCAGCGATGCAATACGTCGATCTCGGAAGGTTTTGAGTAGATCTAGGTGACAAACTGAACGCAGCCAGGAGGCTGAGACCAGCATATCCTCCTCTGACTCACTTAAAACGTTGTAACTTTATTAAAGAACAATAACAGAAAAAAATAATAAATCAACAAAATGTGTTCAAATTAATGACCCAACAACAATAATAATCTCAGTAATTATTGTTTCAACAAGGTGTTGCGCAATTCTGTGCGTTTCGGCTCCATTACCAAAATAACAAGCAGAGTAGAAATTTAAAATTAACTAATCAACCACCGCTGTGATCAGGGAGGCTTATTAATAATCGCAAAAATTAATATCAAGCCTGAAAACCTACTAAATGTTATGTTTTTAACAACCTCTGGTCGGCTTGTGGAGCGCAGGAGGTTGCCATGGCAACGGGTGTGCTTAAATGACAGAGAGAGAGAGCGAGAGCGAGAGAGAGAGAGAGAGTAAAAATGCAAGTGGTTTAGAGTTGATCACCTGTTCGGGTTATTTTGCCTTTGTTTACCTTTGCTGTGCCTCATCACAGCCGCTGCAGTTTCCTGTTCAATAAACGACAAACTTGGACTAATTACCTCGTTTTTTGTGAGTATATGTCATTTATAACAAACATCAAACACGGTAAATATGTTTCATTAAGTATTTAACAAACAAATGACTTCTACCGCGATAATTATATGAAATTTAATAAATTGTCTAATATAAAAAATAGTTTGGTGCTGTTAGAGTCTGAGAGGCTTTTCCTTTATCAAACACTTTTTTTCTCTCTTATTTAATGGATATATTGATGTTGATGAGACTCTCTCCAAAATAATAACCTTTTTCAACCTTTATAGCTCCACTGTTGAAAACGAGGCTCTAACAGTCCAACATCTGGTTTGAGGTGATTCCTCTGGAACCTGTTGGAGGAAAAACTGCCTAACTTCAGAAGATGTGCTTTTAATTTATCAGTGCTCTGTGGTTCCTCCTATCAGTATGAGAGTCAGGGTGAGGAGGCACCATGTTAGGAAGAGGAAGTGGAAGCTGCAGGATCTTCAGAACAAACAGGTCATGATGCTGGGCTACTAATCATTTTATGCTAAAATGAATGGTTATATGCCAGACATGGAAAATGGAGATGCACTCCATGCCATGATGTTCAGAATTGAGCACTCATGGCATCTCAAGGTGTCAACACTGCAGCAGTGGGCTGGAGGAGGAAATACAGCTTTATTTTGTGGCAATTCAAGAGCTACCCAGCTTTTATCGCTTCGCAAAACAATTAATCAGCACAAAAACTCCAAAGGACACAAAGAATATATATATACATATATATTTTTTCTATATATTTATCCATTTTTCTATTTAAGCCTCTATACATTGATGCTCTTAACTCTTGTGCAGATGGGGTCTAGACCCTCAGACCCCTTGAGTCTAGATCCCATCTAGACTCATGGAGTATAAATGACTCATTGGGTCATCGAGACCCCATGAGCTTCTTACTGTGCGTAGTCCGGTAGGGTCACTCTGACCCTGCGTTCGCCGTTACGACTGTGTTTTGTGTGGTTTAAAGAACAGACAGTCTGACAGTGGAAACCTCCTACTCCACCGCTCCCTGACCGTAACATTTCCCGCACTCCTTCTGAGCGTCGCACTAAGATCGTGGGAAAGTTAAATAAGATTCAATCAACTGCCTCCAAAAATGTGGAATTAACTTGCCAAAAATGTGGAATTAACTTGCCAAAAATGTGGAATTAACTTGCCAAAGTTACAAGCGCAACAAATATTCTATTGTGCACAAGCCAAATTTTGGCTTGATAGAATCCCTTCCCCCCTTCTTACCTGCCCCTCCTCTTCCTCCAGCCCCTCTCTCATCTCCTGTGCTGCTACTGCTCTGCTGTTCTCCAGAATCAGCAGTCTGCGATCGCTGCTCAGCGTGGGGCTGAGACGACACCCGCTCTTTGGCTCCATCCAGGCGCTGACGGAGCTCCTCTGCAGTCACCTCCCCTATAAAATATGGCAGGTATGAACATGAAGGCTATTACAGCATAAATTGTACAGAATCTAATATGCCGGAATGCCAGAAGTGTCAAAAATTCCCAAGCAAGTCTACTTGATTTCATTTTGGGTCTTTATTTGCTCAATTATTCACACATTCAACATCTTTTGCCAAGATTTTAACATTTTGAAAACCAAAAACCTCTTGACCACTTGGGTAAAGGGTTAGAATAAACATACTTAGTCCATTAAGGGTTAATCAAAGTGTATCCTACCAGGAGTGCCCAGCAGATTGCCATCTCTCATCAGGCGGTACTCTTCTTCACTCAGTTCATTAATAAAGTTGTAGTATGCCTCCTCCCGTCGAAGACGCTCAGCCTGCCTCCGCCGTTCACTTCCCCCACCAGGAGGGTCCATCACCACCAAAAATGCTGCAAGTGCAGACGGGTTTGACTCTCATTCACACATGGAATCACAGCATTGCACAAATGGACAAACAGTTCTCTTCAAAATAATAGTGTGTTGCAAGAACGTTAGGAACATGCATACTCTACTCAGAAAGCAAACTATTGAAAAAAACGTTTAAAATGTACCATTACTTTGCGGAAAAGCCTGCATTTTCTCATTTATCGTGCAAGCCAAAAGATCACTAATAACAATATGTACAACCACTCTGAGAACTGCTTCATGTCTCTGTTGTATGGAATTGACCAACATCTCGCACCTGTGAGCAGGTATTCCAGCCAAAGGTACTACATTCCTCCACTTCTGCGTTTCACGATGTTGCCTTGGAAACAACACGTTTAACATTTGGTTTGGCACGGCACTCCATAATATTTTTCATGTTGGTCTTGTTGGAACCAAGATGCTGCTCCCTTACCCGTTTCAGTTGCATTTCTTGTTATTTTTGGCAATATCCAAATATATTGAGGTATTTAAGTTGAATACCTCAATGTAGAATAAAGAGGCCTGGCATCATAGTTTGAGAAATATTCCCAAATAATGATGCCAACCAACATATGACATCTGGGAGTCATTTAATAAACTGTCTGGTCCAATTGAGGAAGGTTTACTTTATCAGTTTATAAATCAATTTCTCTCTCAACTGAAACTGTTGAGAGAAATGGAGAGAAACGTAGCTCAGCTGAAAAGCTGTGTTACGCTTTCAACACAAACCCAAAAATGCCATGTTGAGATACACTCTTCTACCAAAAACAGAAATTGCTTTGATCAGTGATATCAGACTTCCCTTATTTTCTAATGGTGTGATATTCCAGAGTGATGTACAGGGATAAAAATCCAAAAACTGTTTCAATCTACTGTGGTCAAATAAACAAACATCATGTTCAAGTAATTATGCATTTACATTGGTGTAAAGCAGGGCTGTCCAAAGTCGGTCCTCCAGGGCCGGGATCCTGCATGTTTTATTTCTCTGTCTGGTGGTAATAACAACCTCTTCAGCAAGTCAATGTTCTCCTTAGGCCTTCTAACAAGCCATCATTTGATGCAGGTGTGCTAAACCAGGGAGAGAACTAAAACATGGAGGATACTGGCCCTGAGGACCATCTTTGGAAACCCCTGGTGTAAAGCAATTTTTCTTAAATCCTGCTGTACTGTGTACTCAGATCCTACTGTGCTGCAAGCCTTAGGTGTTTCCCTGCGTTCACACACCTGATTTGAATAAATGGGTGATTAACAGGATTCTGTAAGACTTGATAACCTGCTGAAGAAATGATGCAATTAGTTAGATTAGGTGTAAAGCAACGCAACTGTTTAGCCAAAACACTCTTTCAAGGCAATCAACGAAGCCCACACCATTAATACGCCATTAAAAGGTTAGGATTATGTGATGGGTAAGGCTAGGACGCCCGTGCTAACACCCTGAAGGTAAGGGCAGTAAAGCTATCCTAGTCTGACAAGTGGATAGATATATTAACAAATATAATAACGACGTATTTCTCAAAGGGGAAAACTTAATGTGGTTACAGTAAAATCTGCCCGAAAACCCAAGACAGCAGCTAATACAGCAGAAAAACTGGCGTTGTCGTTACAGCTAACAACCAATCACTATCGCAGTTTCCATGAGCGACGCCCCAGGCATCCAATCAGTGCTCTGCAAAGGCGGGTCATTGGAGGCTAAACGGAGTTTTCCTCCATGTAAACGCAGAGCAGCAAAGGAAAGACAAAGAATCCCCTCAGCACTTTGGACTCAGACTAAATAACATGTTTTCACTTAGTGATGAAATTCTGCTACAGACGAAACACAATAGTTACCTTTGTAGACGTTTCAAGCCGGCAAAGCGTCATTTAAATGCGCAACGCCTCGGCGTTAACTGAGCCCTGGCGTATTAGCATAGCCAGTGAGTAGCAATCAGACGACACCACAGCAAACTGCCAGAAAAACTCAACATTACGCTCATGACAAACAATTTTATGAAACAGATGACATGTATGAAGCCTGGCACTTGCTTAGATCATACATCAGCAACTGGTGACGGCGATAATTAAGCGATTAAAGTACCTGACAAAGCAGCTGTAATATGGACGGTTCTCTCAGCTCTCTCCTCTCTCAAACCAAGATGGGACCAGTGGTCCAAATTCTAATGTGATCCGGGGAAATACAACGTCAGTCGTTCGCTAGTTCCTATGAAACGTAACAATTTGTTTCCTAATAAGCGAGAAAAATAATACAAAATTTCCTTGCAATGTTTTTTCCATCGACATGAGATTAAAAAAATAATTGGATATTTAAGAGATTTAAAAACACTATTTAATGTTGACCTAATAAGCTACTTTACAGATTTTTCTTTAAAATCAGCCAGACTCACGTGGAATATACTTGTACTAAATAGAAACAGTATGATTTAACAGTTTGAAAGAAAGGAGCCTAGTTGTGAAATACATGTATTAAATCTTTAGTATCAAAACTTAATTTATAGCCTGGTAAAATAAATATGTGAAATCAAAAATTCCTTATTATTCATTCAAAATGAAATTTATTCCTCCAAAGAGCTTCCAACGGCTTGAAAGATCATTGGATCCAAGCTCACATATATCACAACCCCTTAAGTAAGAGTGATACAGAATTTGTCCAAATCAGCTAAATGCTGCTTGTCCACAATAGTGTTTAGTAACGTCAGCTGATCATATTTTACTCTTGTTCTCTTGTATAATCAGCCCAAATACAAATGAAGCAGGGTTTTTCCCCAATATCCTTCTTAAAAACATTTAATTAAATGAAATCCAGTACTTGAAATATACACATCATTACCCAGCTGTATTTTTATTATCATAATACATATACTCTGGAGAAGAAATACATGGTTAGGTACTATCTATAAATGTTATTGTCATGTTTTTTTTTTCTTTGACAGTATTTTTCCACAGGACTGTTCTGTATCTAGCTCAACTGAACTATTCTACCACCTTCCCTGCATCTACTGAAGAAAAAAAGCCTACCCACAGCATATTGCTGCCACCACCAATATTCAAAGTGGTGATTTTATTGAAAAAGATGTCAGTTTTTCACTGAATGTCGATTTTACATTTATATCAATTACTATGAAATATACTTAATCTTTTAAACATATCTCTATAACTGCTATGTATTGTTAGAACTGGACAAAGCGTTACCAAAATTTTTAAGTAAGTGCCATGACTACTGGAAATAAGATGTACTCAATATATGTAATAAATAATAAATAATAAATAATAATTGTTGATGACTTGAGGTGCATTTCCAATGCAACAATGGGAAAATATAAAAATATGAGCTTCTCTGTCCATATTCCCATATTCTTTCTCCTTAAGGATGTGTCATTCATGGCCGAGCCTATTTAAGATGCCAGCTCCTTTCACAATTTTTTTTTCCATTGTGTGGTTGGAACACACATTCAAGCTGTAGTATTGACAGATTCTGCGTGCTCCAGGTTGTGCCATCTAATAATAAATAGCAGGTTAAAATTAATGCAGATAAAAATATGTTTGTGATTATTTGAACAGCATAGAAAGCTTTTTGTTAGAATCAATGGAGAAGCTGTAAGAAACTGATTCAGCTGTGTTTTTATAAGTACCAGTTATCAGAGGACATGGTTAGCTTGAGGGGCTTTTTGCCATGAAGAATTTGTGCATAAACACATAATGCTTAATCATAAAAGCATATCTTATTCCTAAATGCTAAAGATACAATTAGTCTTCAAGTATACAAGTACCCAATTTTCATGTTTAATGTTAAGTCCAGCACAATGTATGCCATAGCCTTTCTTAATGTTATTACAAATGAAATTCTCTAATTTACTCCAATGCTCCCCAAAAAATTCAAGTTCAACCAACTACCTTCAGAAGTTACTTGATAACTGTGTTGTAGTTTGACCTTATCATAAATCAAAGTGCACCTTTCAAATGTAAAGAAATTGCACAGCTATAAACCTACACCAACATATGATTGTCCACCTTAATTTGGACCAGCTTTCATGAAATACAAATTTTCACAAAATACGTATTTCAGGAGCAATGAAACTCTTTTACATGTTGAAAACATAAAACAAGAAAAAAAATGAGCACAGTGCAAAAGCACAATAAAGGAAAGTGAAGAAAAGAAGAAGAATCGTTTAGAACTAAAAAGAGCCGACCAAATTATTCGGATCCCTGGGAAAAGCCAAAATTCACACCAGCACAACTGCAAGGTAGGTCTTTTACGACGTTTTTCGACACTGCCGTGCGTGAATACGCCGTCGCTACCGAGTGAAGTGCGTCTCTTTGGAGCAGATACCGGCTGAGAGAAACGCAGCAGCAAGACAAAATAACATTTATTCGGGCTCGCTTCTCCCTGGACCAACTCCGTTCACCGCGCATCCCTCCGCCGGAACATTACATTTACCCCGACAGCTCGATGTGGAAGCTGGGTTAAAAGAAGAAAGGGCCACGCTGGGGAAGGCAACCAGCTGAAATACCGAACCGAGCTCGTTGGAGGAGCACAGTTGCCTCCCAAAACGACGCTTTAATACAGGAAGGAGTGCTCACACTTCAAGCCGAGCAGTGGCGAAAATGGACTATGACTTTAAAGTGAAGCTCACCGGCGAAAGAGAGCGAGTCGAGGACCTGTTCGAGTACGAAGGATGCAAAGTGGGAAGGGGCACCTACGGTCATGTATACAAGGCGAAGAGAAAAGATGGGTGAGTTTGATGAGCTGCAGGCCTCCAGCCAGGCAGCCAGCACCCCTCCCTGCCTCCTTCTCCCAAATACATTTAAATGACTCCTCTCGTTTTTCTCCCCTTCCAGAGAGCCAGGCTCACTGCTGCATATTCGTGCAGACAATATGGAGATATGTGAACTGACTTACTATTGTGACAGGGGCTCTGCTTTCTCTTGTATGGCGTGCTTTTGTTTTTAATACATATTATTTTATTTATGATAGTGAAGGCGCTCATTGGTCGGATTTGGCAGGTGCGTATAGGCTGATGACGTTTACCTATTTGTTGCTACAGTTATTTTCTCTGCACATGACACAATGATTACTTGAGTAAAAACATTACGGTATTAAAAAGTTGCCCTATGGTGGTGATCCCTTCATTTTTCTGCTTTTACACAGAAAAATACCTGAAACTAAGATTGCTATATATATGGAAATATATATTTAATTACCATTAGTCCCTAGCATGTCTGACAAATATGTATAGATTTCTTTTATTGAACTCCTGAAATAACTGCTTTAGCGATTAAAGCGTTTCCCTTTTTTATTTTATAAAAGTTTTATATATTTTTTTTTCTTATGTAAATTAGGGGCTGGGTTCTATAGGCACTAGAGTCTAAAATTCTCTTGTGCAAAATTGTTTGTAAATAAACATTTTGGATAAAATAAATTGTTTCCCCTTTTCAATACATACATGGGAAGAAATTCATATATTGCCAGGAAGTTGTTTTTTTATTATTATTATTATTGCAGCTACACTTTTTTTTTGCAAGGTTAATTCTCTTTCTTTTCGCATTTCCCATTCCACATTTGCAAATTGGTCGATTTACTCTACAATAAAAAATGTTTTCATCTAGAGGGAAAGCGGTTATAGACATGAGACTATTCCTCATCCAGAAATGAAGAGAAATGCAATTAAAATGCTTGATATTCTGGTTATAAAATCACTTAGATTCGGCGGCACAAAGCATGCCAACAAGACACTGCTCTATTTCAGAAAAGTACATTGAGTACTTGAAAGGGGCGGGAAAGGGAGATAAATTTTGTCCAGATTACCCAGACTGGCCAAATTGTACCCACACAACCAAAGTTATGCAACATTAAAACGCACTATAAACATCCATGGACCCACAAAACAGCAATAATGTTTAAAATGATCTTATTGCTTTCAGTTGAAGCAGAAAAGTGTAAATTATCCCAATTTCTACGAAAGTGACATATGGATTCCTGCAGTGACAATATCAATAACCACTGATAATTATTTTAGTTAATATAGCCAGACACAAGCAAACACATCTGCTAAATTTAGCAGTAGATTTAATTGTTTATTGTGCATAATTATCCCTTTTTTGATGAAAGCTGGTATAATCAGCTGATATTAGGATAGTTCAATATTTATGATCCAAAGAATCATTTTTTGGATCCAAATTTGTCACAAGCCACTAAAACTGCTTCTCTCTTAATATAGTAAAATATTGTTTAGAGTGGACACATGTATTTCTCTCCTGTTACGTGAACGATCATTTCATACTTAATGTATGTCTAAAACTCTGCTAGATTTATAACAGGTGTTCCAAATTCCCCCAAAACTCTGCTTCAGTTTATGTGAATGTTTTCAGCCTTGGTTGTGTTTAACTGGAAAACCCCTTTAGTTTTTCTCTTTCTGTTTGGGCTTTTTTGTTGTTGTTGCTATTTCTATTTTTGTGTGTGTGAGAACCCACAATACAGCATTCAACCACACAATATTGTAACAGAGGCTGCCTTTGTGTTTAGTTCGGAGGACTCTGAAAATGTAAATATTGTGCTAATTAGCTGATTTGTTTTCTCCATAATTTTACACTTACACTACATTTGCATAGATTTGTAACAGAAACTAAACCTGAGATGGGCAGAACGTCAACACAAGTTACACTTCTTGGGCCTTTCTAAATATTGTGACATTATGCTGTGTGTTACTTTTTGGGTTTAGTGAATTTTATTGTTTTTTTTATGTGACGGACTGATGGGATATGGTGCATTATAAAGTGGATGCTTTGCGTCATTTTAATGTCAACATTTCTAGCAAGTTATAATCTGGAAAGTGTGGCATTCAAATCTGCTAAAAAAAACAACATTTATTTAAATGCCACAAGAGAACCAGCCCACAGCATGATTCTGCCATCAACATGTCTCACTGTGGGGAGACTTGTTTTTCTTTTTAAATAACTACACACCTCATACACACCACTTAATGTGCATAAAGACCAATTAAAACAAGTTAAAGTCTGTGCTCCAACTTTCTGCCTTACAGACATTTTATAATTGAACCCACCAATTCTTGGGAGAAATCTAAAATAAATCTAAACGCATATTCTCCAAATGTCTCCTGCTGTTTGCAATCAGTTTCTTTTGAGCAGACCGTAGCTGGAAGGAGCCCCATGCAGGAGCCATTATCACATCCTGGACTGTGGCACCAACAGGAACCACTAAATAAAGCACAAAGTGTTTAAAGATGTCGAAGTTGCCGCTGTGTATGAAGTAAATCTGCTGCTTTTAGTGCGACTCTGGAAAAGTCACAGAGTTTGGGTTTATGAGAGGATTTGGGCCGACGGGGAGGCAGGGAGCTTTAACCAATTCGTTCACGTATGAGAAAGCCCTCCTGCTCTGTTTGTGCCGCACTAGCTGCCAGGCAGAGCCTGTTTCCTCTCCCCTTCTTATTGTTTAAAGTCTCAGAGGTGAGCTTGATTACACAGATCTGGAGGTAATGCAGCTTGGCCTCTTCTCCCCCGTTCCCATGCCAGCTGCTGCCATGCGGCCCGTCCTTCATCTCTGTTTGCATATGGGTCCCTCTCCGGGGGCCGGCGGTCTGGCCGGGTGTTGATGCTGCTCTGCCTCTTTCTCTCTCTGGTGTTTGTAGGAAGGACGATAAGGACTATGCCCTCAAGCAGATTGAAGGCACCGGTATCTCCATGTCGGCCTGCAGAGAGATTGCAGTAAGAGTCGCTTCTGGTTTTCCTTTTGGACTGTGAGGGACGGCTCACGCAGCTCTTCGCTGGTGTAGCAAAATAACCACCTGTGATTAACAAAAACAGTCGAAAATGGGCAATTAAAACATTAGTCGTCTGCTGTATGTTGTTTTTAAGCTACCATTTTCCACAGTTGTTCATTTAAATAATTGGCAAAGAACTTACTGTCATTGTCACGCACCTTTCCGAGGTTGCCTAGATATTCCTCTGATTGGGTTTTTGTGCTGCAGCTGCTGCGGGAGCTGAAGCACCCTAACGTGATCTCGCTGCAGAAGGTTTTCCTGTCGCACGCTGACCGTAAAGTGTGGCTGCTGTTCGACTACGCAGAACACGATCTCTGGGTAAAAAAAATGCAAACATTCATAAAGCAGCATGTTGTGCGCTGTGTTTTGTGAACTGTATTTTCTAGCCTTCATTCTGATCTGACATCCTGTTAGAAAATGTCACAGAAATGTTGGTAAATGTTGTGATGACTTTCGGTTTGTGATGTGTGATACGTTTCTTGTTTCCTGTCTTTGTCATCTGGGTTTCCATCACTGTGACCTTGAGCATTGTGGGCAATATCATTTGTGTCCAGTGTGAGCATCTTGCAACTCTGAGACTCTGTCCATAGGACTAAATATTAGGTTAAGATGTAAATTCAGCTTCACACACATTGGAGTTTATCAGCTAACAATCAATGCCCTCCACTTACTCTCACTGTAACAATGATGTATCTGCAATATATTATGCAGCTTTATATTGTATTATATCCATCTTCTTTCTTTGACCCATCCCTACCTTCTCTTCTTCCATTGCCCATTTTTTTCTGTCACTCTTCTCCTTTTCTTTTTTGTTTTTATTTCTGCCTTTGCTTCTGCCTCCCTTCATTCTTTCTTTTCTTCTTACTTTTATACCTTTGTATTTCTATCTATCCTTACTCCCCTTCTCCTTCCTATTTCATTTACATCCTTCTTTCCTATTGCCCTATATTCATCTGCCCCGTCTTCTTTCTTTTTAGCTTTATCTTCCCTTCCATTATTACTTTTTCCATTCTTCCTTCTTCTCGTTCATTACTTTTTTCTTTTATTTTTCAGTTTCCTGATCCTTTTTTTCTTCTAACTCTCAATCCTTACTACTTTTCTGCCTTTTGTTCTTACTGCTCTTTTGTTTTACTTGCCTCTTTCATTGCTTCATTTCCATGCTTTCCTCCTTCTTTTTTTCCATAGCTTGTTTCTTTACTTTTCCTGCCTTCCTTTCTCCATTCCTCCCTTGTTTTTCTTTTTCATTCCTTCTCATATTCCTTTTATCTTCCCCCATACCTCCATACCTCCTTTCCAAATTTTTCCCTTTCTTCTCGTCTTTCCTTTCTTCCATCTTCCTTATTGCAGGGTTTAGAGTTAGAGGTAGACCTCAGTAGAAATACCTGCAGTGGACTCTTAATGGCTTTGGCATTTCAAAAATGATTTCTCTCAATTTGATTCTGGAAAAGTACAGAGCTGGAACACGAAGAATGTGTAGGAACCATGTTTCTCGCTCTTTTCGTTTTTTTGCATTTAAATAAACATTCTCAGCTGCAGCGTTTCACTGATTTTCCAATCAATACACATAACTGAATGAATGTTCAGTGCCAAACCTCAGCGAAACACGCGCACACAGAAACCAAGATGTTCTCCACATTTGGTAGTTAAACCTCCGCTGCATTACAGACTACAGCTATAGCTGGCAGACTATCAGAGCTGAATTAAATACCTCTTTCTGCCACATAGCTGCAACACTTACAATGCCCTTTGAAACAAGTGGAAACACATGGCACACATATCAGCCCTGCCCATCTTGCCTGTAGCTAGCTTAATGTTTATAATTTAGTATGAAAAGTTTCATGCATTTAAACCCAAATGCCAACGCCGGGTACATCAACTATTATCCTGTCTTCCCTCAGCACATTATTAAGTTTCACAGAGCCTCCAAGGCCAACAAGAAGCCGCTTCAGCTTCCGAGAGGAATGGTCAAGTCTTTGCTCTACCAGATTCTGGACGGCATCCATTACCTCCACACTAACTGGGTGCTTCACAGAGACCTGGTAAGACAGCTGGCTGTTTAGGTCAGTCTGCATTCAATCAGAGTTGAAAGTGTTCACTTATTTACATAATTAGATACTAAACTTGAGTGAGGTTTTTTATAACTCTCTGATAATAAGGTTGCAACTAAAAATTATTTTAGGGATTGATTAATTTTTTATTATTATGACAATCAATTTAATCAGAAAACAATTGGCATATTCCACAGATTTTTCATTCAACCTTTTTTTTAGACAATTTTAGAAATTATTTAAATATGATTAAATGATGCCATTTGAAGAGTTTTGGGTAATGCATATTGACAAATGTGTTTTTATCTTAAATGTCACATTTATATATATATATTCTACAGTTTTGGCTCAATTACTGCTATAACTGTTGTCTTGAGTCTGTGTACTACAGTGGGCGATTAATTGATTACTACAGTAGTTGACGATCATTTCAATAATAGATTTGTCACAATTAATTCTATTAATCATCCCTAGACAATAAATCACATAAAAAATCTCAAATGTTAGCTGTTGTCAATAGTTTGAAGAAACCATTTTTTCCACTAGAGGGCAGCAACAAACAATACTAAATGTTAAACTTCCTCAACTAAACCAAACAAAAGTTGTAATGTTGTTTTAATGTTTGTCTTGTCGCCGTCAGAAACCAGCCAACATTTTAGTGATGGGAGAAGGGCCAGAGAGGGGAAGAGTAAAGATCGGTACGTATGGCCTCAAAATGTTTACATCCTGCTTATTGTTTCAGCTGACTTCACCTTCATCAACTAATTTATTTCTTCTTGCAGCGGACATGGGGTTCGCCCGTCTCTTCAATTCACCGCTGAAGCCTTTAGCTGACCTCGACCCCGTGGTGGTCACCTTCTGGTACAGAGCCCCTGAACTGCTGCTGGGAGCTCGGCACTACACCAAAGCCATCGGTGAGGCGTCATGCTCCCCTTCTCTTACATGCGTATTGACCGGGCGTATGGTGGAAAACTCTGGCTGAGTGTCTGCTCTGCTTTTCTTCCAGACATCTGGGCGATCGGCTGCATTTTTGCGGAGCTACTTACATCTGAGCCCATATTCCACTGTCGTCAGGAAGATATCAAGACCAGCAACCCTTACCACCATGACCAGCTGGACCGAATCTTTAACGTTATGGGCTTCCCTGCTGGTGAGACTCCTCAGAAGAAAATATTCTAGAGGAAATGACTATTTATTTTAATTATGTTATTATGCTTTTTATTCTACCTGCTTTGTTGTCTTTTGTTTTTATTTTTTTATCTGGGAAGAGATGTGATGAAGAAGATAGCAATTTCCATTCCAGGCTAAAGCTCGTTATTTCCTTAGGCTTTACTTGCTCTGTTTGGATTAATGTGGTCTGCGGGCTCTGAGAGTTGGTCCACAGTCTCTGCATATGATGCCAAGTCACAAACAGAAACATTTGCTGGCAGGGATGCATTTGGACCGATATTTTCCAGTTCACCTAACCCACCCATTTGTTATCGTTGCTGCTTCTTTTATTTAATACACCAGTTTGTATAAAAGTTACTTCTTGAGTCTTCATTAAAATGTGACCCCTGTTTTAATGTTGCTTGTAAATTGAGTGGGGTTTAATTTTAGTGTTGTTACAGTCTGGGAAAATATGGAATTTGATTTTGGGGGAAAAATACTAGATTTGTGTTTTTCACACTTAATCGTGTTCCCTAAAAGTCCACCCATTCATTTTTGTATTTAAAACCACTGAATATCTTCGGTATGTTCCAGAATGTCAGAATACCTGACATGTCAAAACCTGACAGTTTTACATAAACAATGTGTTGGAATCCTGTCACTTAAAAAAGCTAATTGGTGTTAAATCATTAAACGTAGCTTGTCAATGTTTTTTGTTTTGTTTTTTTTGTCTGAAAAATAGATGTTAATTTGTTCCATATCCTGCAGTCTAAACAATGTTCATTAGCGTAAAGATGTGACAGAGTGCAACCTTGCTTTTTTGTTGTTGTTTGACAGATAAAGACTGGGAGGACATTAAAAAGATGCCAGAGCACTCCACACTGATGAAAGACTTTAGGAGGAACACGTGAGTTTGCAAAAAAAAGAGAAAACCTCTGTCCCAATTTCCTAAATCTAAGATTTAAAACAAAACCAGAGCAAAGCAAACTGTGTCTGCTGGGGAAAGGCTTTTGGAGCTGCTCGTGTTTAAATATCTGTGTATATGTGGTAAGCTGACATAAGGAATTGTTCATTTATGTTGCATAATTTCTTTCATAGATACACAAACTGCAGCCTTATAAAGTACATGGAAAAACATAAAGTTAAACCAGATAGTAAAGCATTCCACTTGGTGAGTTTTATTAACAAATCTGTCCAGTAGAATTTAGATTTATTTGCTTGTTTCACACTAACGCCTATCTTTTCTTGACAGCTGCAAAAACTGTTGACCATGGACCCCATCCGTAGAATCACTTCTGAGCAGGCGATGCAGGACCCCTACTTTTTAGAAGAACCTCTACCAACCTCTGAGTGAGCTACTGGAGCACACACATCCACTTTATCAGCCACATAATAGGGCTTAGATAGACTGACGGGGATTCAGAGACTTGATTGCGTCTCCTGGCTAATTAGATCTTGCTCATAGAAATAAGCATATAAAGGTGACCAGTTTTCTTTGGCTTTTTTCTTCTAGTGTGTTTGCAGGCTGTCAGATTCCTTATCCCAAGAGGGAGTTCCTGACAGAGGAGGAGCCAGAGGACAAAGGAGACAAAGTAATATCTATTTGCTGGAGTTCTCTCTTCCATTCAGTTTACAGGGCCTTAGAAAAATACCCAGACCACTTGTATTTTCTTTTTTCTTTTCTTTTTTTTTTAAATTATCACAAGCCTTTATGTATTTCATTGGAATTTTATCTGGCTGGGGAGGCAGAGTCTTAATCAGAGAAGAATCAGGTTAGGCAAAGACCCTAAACATACAGCCAGAGTTACTAAACAATGGTATAAGTATAGTATAGTAAAAGTATTTTAATGTTTTAATATGTGCTTATCAAAGTTCAGAGTTAAATCTGTGGCCATCTGGGGGAGGTGGGACTGAGACAAACATCAAACTGCAACCCTATGTGGGTTTATGAAGACTACAGATGTTTAACTGCAAATGCAGGCCACACTTTTAAATTAGTCTCAAAATGTGGATATGAAAAAAGAATACGCATCGTTTTCCTTCCACTTCACAACTATGCGCTACTTCGTTTTGATCAATACCATAAAATCCCAATGAAATGCATTTATTATTAAATGTGACATGATCTGAAAAAGTTTTAAAGTTTTGTCACTCATAAGTTTTCATTGACAGCCAGATTCACATTTAGAAAATATTGTTTTGCGTTTTGTAGAAAAACCAGCAGCAGCAACAGGGAAACAACCACACAAATGGGGCAGGCCACACCGGTAACCCTGACAACAGCCACGCCCAGGGCCCGCCACTAAAGAAAGTGCGGGTTGTCCCACCCACCACTACCTCAGGTGGCCTCTTAATATCCTCAGACTACCAGGTGAGTGCTTCTGTCCTGACATCACCATGACGACGCTCAGTTTCCCAAACCCAGGTCTGTCCTCACCATGCAGGAGATATTTCATACAGAACATGTAGGACATCTTTAGTCATAAAGACTTTCCCCCCTCTCACTCCCAAATAACAGCTTTCTTCTTTTCTCACTTTTCTGCTTTGAGGGATATAATAGCTCTGGTCTCTGTCTTCAATTTAAAAAAAAAAGACACAGGTTGCTGTGTGACAAAAAGACCCTCGCTAATATCAGAAAGTTTCTAATTTGATGTAAATTGTGTTTACAGAGACATATGGCTAAACCGAACCTTGCATTATATTAATTTTCTTTGTACCCCACAGCGTTCGAATCCACATGCTGCCTACCAGAACCCTGGACCAAGCACATCACTGCCCCAAAGCAGCATGGGGTACTCCTCTACCTCCCAACAGCCACCCCAGTACTCCCACCAGACCCACCGCTACTGAAACGCCCCTCCTTGCACATAAACACACGTACTTCTAGAACACGTACACACACAGCTCTCGCCACGCCCACCTGAATGAATGTACTGAGGGATGTGAGGAGACCTTCCCCATCAACCAGTCAACTAATCAACCCTACAGAGGGCGCTATATCTGCAGCAGTCTGTCAACAAACTCTACTTGTTCCAGACAACAACCATAAGACGAATCCAGTATTAGAAACACAGGATAGAGCCTGAGTCGTCAAACAAAAAGCAGGAGGGCAAAAATAACAGGAAACGTGATTGAATCCAACCCGTTTCTGCTACTCAGACGTAATAAAAACCGACCAAGAGTCTCTTGTGTCATCTCCTCTCTCCTCTGCGACTGACCCTCTCCCAGCCAGCGCACCCCCTTTCCTGTCAAAGCTTGGATGAACCTGAAAGCTGCTATGTGACTGCCGGCCATGACAGATTCCCAGCCTTTTCCTCATTTCCGTGTTTCCGTTCATGTGAGGGCTGGAATGAGCTGCTGGGAAGCATGGTGGGTGGATGCGGATCTCCCGCATCTATTGAGTTTTTTTTTTTTTTTTTTTTTTATTTCCAAAGGAGGACAAAGAAAACGACAAGATTTTAGTAGTTTATAATTTAATCTGTTGTCATGGTTTTGTTTTCATGGCAAGAGCGGCTTGTCTGAGCCAAGCACTCGCCCTCTCGCTGTGGGTTAAAGCCTTAGAGTACATGACGACAAAATCAACCAGTGGCATGGAGGAAGGCCGATTGAACATGCATTGTACTGTAATGTACTGAAATATTTTACATGAAACAAATATCCTGACAATAAAAGTGGAAACATTAAGTTTGGTGATCATTTTTAAGCATGTGTGGAAAAGCATTATGTCCAAAGATAAGACACAAGAACAGAACACCTTTAAAAGTTGCTTTAAAACAACTCTTATTCTGAAAAGCAGGAAAGTTACTTCATCTTTGGTATAAATTAAGGATTTATCAGTCTTTAGTGTAAAGTACTTCCAGTGAAAATATATAAAATGTTAATGTTCATTTGACCTCCAAATTACAAGAGTGTCAGCAGATTAGAACAATGAAGCTTGTGTACAAACAAGAGGTCTCACTTTTCCCTATATTTTAAATGTGGATTTATGTTTAGATAAACATGTTTGTTCTTCAGTTAGACTTCAGACTTCCAATTAAATTTAGGTCTGGACTTTGTCTAAGAGAATTCTAACATAAGAATATGTTTTGAACTAAACAGCTCAGTTATGTGTCTTGTTTTATGTTTGGAGTGTTTACTCTGCTGAATGTCAAACCTGTGCAACTGTTTCAAGTATTTTGCAGCCTCTTAACAGGTTTTCTTCCAGAATAGCCATTTATTTAGGACCATCCATTTTTAATTTATACTCTGACCTGGTTCAGTATCCCTGATGAAGAAAAAACATTCCCACAGCATTATAACCTAATCCTGATTAAAAACTTTCAACAATTTTATCCTTGTAACATGAAGAAGATTACGGTACTCATCAATCCAAAGAAATTGAAGTTGGTTAAATAAATTACCTGCCATTTGTGTTTTTTCTAAGGCTTTAGGATTCCAGCAAGATGCACTAGAACACATTCACAAACGATGCATGATGCAATTCATCTTGCTCCATAAAGCTCTTACCTACCTGAGCATGCAATAACAAGAATCTGCCCCATAACTCACCGATTGGTCACAGTTCAAAACGTGCTTAAAAATAACAAGTCAGTTGCATTTATTTAAGCAGAAGATATTGTACACCAAGCAAGATGGGGAGGAAGTTAAAAAATATCAAAATATCAGCTGCTTATTAAGTTTGACATTGCTATCTTGGATTTGTTTTATTTGACCAGTAAAAATAGGAGTTCTCAGACACTTCTGGAAAGCATTAAAGCATTTCAAAATACATTGATTTTTCTTCCTTTATTGTGCAATAATGCAATATGTTTCCTTTGCCTACATGTCTTTTTTCTCTGTTCTGTTGCAAACATATTTCGCTGACTGTTTTCGCCTAAGCACACACCTGAAACACTAGACCATAAATCTGGATCAGATTCTGTTGGACCTTTTTCTGAAGGGTGCTGGCCCAGCTATTTTTGTAATATAATGCCCAGCTTACTCATTGTATCAGAGCTTTGTATTAACTCAGAAGCACAATCAAAATCTCTGAGGCTACTGTACGCCATTTTAGAAAGTCTCCAAATGAAGTAGAGTTAAGATTGTAAATATTGTCATTAAAGCACCTATGATGTAGACATGCTAGTTGAAAAATCCCTTGAGCAAAAGCCCAACTGTGGCCCCGCCTCTTCCATTCTCAGCATTGCTTTAGAACTGGGGAGGTTCCCTGTCAGTCACTCTCTTACAGAGATCCCATTGGCTAATTGGAATGTCCGTCATGTGATAAATCCTCTGCTCTGAAATATGATTGGTTGGAATGGATAGTGGGCGTGTCTTCATCCTCAAAGGATTTTCCCCAGAGTGGCCAGACGGGTTGGGGGACACAGGATGGCTGAGCTAGTAGGAGTAACTAACGGGACATGCGGACGGAGTGATTTCTTCTAATATTTCAAGTTCTGGTGAGGGCCTTATGATACTTTTTACAATCAACAGTGACACCATTTATTATAATAATGACATTTATGTAGATATTTCTGCAGACTCGGGTCTAATTTGACCAAATTAAATAGTCGAAGACTGGACATAAGCTAGCTAAGCAAAGTGGTCAGTCAGAGCGGAACCCGGCGGAGGAGAATATAATACACGACCCCGAAACGTTGAATATTATCCCTGCTACCAGGTTACTTTGAAGCTATTTAACCAAAAAAATAATAATTCGTGATTGTTAGAGAACCCAATCGAAGACTAGTAGAAAATTGGGGAGCGAGAGATGAACAGATGTGGGTCAGTCCATTGGTAACGAAAAGCGACGGTGCGGAACAGTGATTGATCGCGGTTGCCATCAATTTACGCCTCTGTGTGTGTGTGTGTGTGTGTGTGTGTGTGTGTGTGTGTGTGTGTGCATGCTTTTGTCAGCCTGAGGGGAGGGAAACCGAAGAGAGTGCTTACACGTGAAATTTAGACATCTAAATAATACATTGAAGAAATAAAAAACAGCAAAGAAGTGGCTAAACTGGAAATGGTAAGGATAAAAATGCCAAAGTGTTACAGTAAAAAAAGTAGCTAAAATTGGATTTGGATCAGCAACATTTTTGATTAGTCAAGAAATAACTTACCGTATACGTTTTTGTAAAAATACCACGGTTTTCAAGTGGTTGCACAACAATGTAAAACAAAAGTAGATAGCAAAATCTAATTGACTTTATTCTAAACTGATTATAGCACATGGATTTGTACCTTCAAATAAAATAAACATGTTTTATTGTTATTTTGATATGTATTTGATCAAAAGACAATTTATATATCTTTAAAAATATTAAGTGGAATTTGTGAGAGTTGTTTTTAGCAGTCAGTATCATATCTGTGGGTAGGAATCAGAGCAATCCTAATTGGTTACAGTTAGCTAGTTAGCTGATTTCTGCCTTTCTCAATCACAAAAATCTCAATGGGGTAACACTGTAAGTTAAATATACACACTAGTGTTACTTTTCAAAATATATAATTAACCCCAACCACATTGGAGCTGCATTTAGGTAACTTGTATTTGGTTGGCTATTCTGACCACATCAGATTCAATCACTGTGTGCCACTAACATGTTTAGTAAATTGAAGAGTAAGGATGATATAGCTGTATTACAATCAGTATCAGTCGATGTTAGTCATTTTTTCACATATCCATTTGGTCCCATAAGTAAACTGGTGTTAATAACGGTGTTTATTTCCGTCTTGATGTCATTTGTTTTTGTGCTTTTGGGAGGAGAGGAGCTTGGCCATGTGGTATTTGATATGTGTGATAGTGAAGAAGAGAATCAATGTCGACCCCATGGTCACTTTTTCCCAGTGTCGAAAGGATAGGAAAACATATACGACATATAAAATATCAATGCAACAGAAATACCGATATTGTCCCAAATTTTCTTATCGATGCCTCCCTATTAAATCGACTTCCTTCGCTGTTTTTGCCCTCCTTGAGTTAAGATAGAGACAGCAGCAGCAGCCAAGATGCTAAAGCGTTAGCAGCAGCATGATGCCAGAAAAGAAAAAGAAGAGTGTGGAAAATCTGTGTTAACAACTGCAGGTATCACCAACACAACATTTAACGTTAAGATCACAATCAGTTATTTTCCTTCCTTGTCACATTGCCCTGCAAAAGGTTGTGTCAGTCAGTGGTCCGACAAAGATAACGCTCCATGTGAAACAAGTTCCAAAACGGAACTTCTCAATTGTACGAGAAGCTGGACGTAGAGCATGTATTACAATATAAAAGCGGCCTACAAGGCGCAGATTATTAGGGAGATAAAAGGTAATAAATATTGCCATTTTGCTGGATTACCCACTATATTCTTCCCCCAGTATATCAATAAATGTCTAATTTAAATGTAACTGTAAAAATTAATTTAAGAAAAAAAGAAAAGAAAAGGAAAACTGCTTATGGTATGGTAGTTGTTGCTAGACTGTTTTAATGTTTTTGCTATGACTTTCTCCACAGTTATGTTTTCAATCATTGCAGCAACATGTTCAGTGATATGTGTGTGGTTGACACTAAACAGTGAGAAATAATGAATCGATTTATAACATGCATGTATCATGTATCATTTTTATATAAATAAAGATTAGCTGCTCCTGCAGGCTGAGGCTGACATCTAGTCTGAGAATTACATTTATACTGTCTTAAAACTGTAGCTCTACTCAAAAATTAAGATCTCCCAACATACCAATCAGTAGAATTTAGTTTGACAATTTAAAAAAACAACAACAAAACACTCATTAAAGTCTGATACTTGATTTTTTTTTCTTTTTTTAATCAAACAACATTTTTTTCTTGGTATCATAATTGATATAATTCTTTTTTTTTGCAGTCATGTTGTTGGAAAAGCATTCCTTTTATATGTTTATATACAATCATATTGGTTTTCATGTAGTGCAGAACATTTTTTAAAGTAAAGTACAAACTTTGTTAGGTTGAAGTAGATATTAGTATCAACAATTCTGGTATATCTGGTGAAATTTGACTGACACAATAATGTGAATGGTGATAATCGTGTAATTACCAGCTCTTTCACATCACCTGCTTTGGTCTCTTTTATAAGCTGTAGTTCCTAAATTTAAAAATAGGTCAAAATCGGACCTGAGAGGCCTCTTTTCACCCCGGCAGGATTCTATATTTAAAGGAGTTTTACCCATATTCCACTACGTTTATCCCCGAATATTATTAGAACCAGCCGACCTTCCTGGTTCCCGTTTTTTTTTTTTAGATGTCGTATTTGGGGCAGTGAGATCTGACGTAATCCAGGATGCATTATTTATCACATCAGAACAAGCGAAACAGCCTCCAACACGAGAAGCTGGACGTAGAGCATAAATTGGTAATGACCCGCCTTTCAGAACTTAATGGAGCTCCCAGGTCCGTAGTAGTAAGGAGGGGATCCGGGTTTCGCTCCCGGATGCAGCCTGAGTGTCACGTCTCGGCTGAGGTTTTTTGGGCTGGCTAATGGGACATTTGAGAGGCTACCTGGTGTGATGTTTTGGAGAAGGGCTGAGTGTGCATGTTGTGTTGGAACAATTAAAGCGTCCAAACACACGACCCTGAGGAAGCGTTAGGCGCCGTGAACACAGGAGTGAGGATATCTGTCGAGTTTGAGTTCAGCCTTTTTTTTTTTTTGAGAAAAAGGAGAGCTTGCTTGCTTTTGCTTTCAGTAGAGGGGGGCTTAGGGAAGGTTGGGGAGGAAGACGAGGAGGGGGATTCATGGGAGAGCGAGTGCTGTTGCCGTGTGAACGGAGCTCTATTGTCCCGGGAACCTTTCAGTGGCTTCCCTGAGGTCCCTCTCCAGACCCATCCCCCCACTCAATCCAGCCTTTCTCCGTCACAGAAACACACACATATGTAGATATGCTCTGCTGTCTCTTTCCCACTCACCCTTAAAACACACTCGCTCTCACACACACCGACTCATTTACTGTACCTCATCTGTCACACTCTTGTCCCACTTTGCGTCTCATTTAGAGCGCCCTCCTCTTTTCCCCTCATGTCTCACAAGCAAGACAAGACTCACACACACACACACACACACACACACACACACACCCACAACCCTCTGGTTGCTCATTATTTCGCCTCATCAGTGTGATTGTCATTCAAGCCAGACAGTGTGAGCAAAAACATGCAATCTTCTAATTTGCATCACCTCGTTTCCAACAGAAAGCACAGTGTTTCCAAAGTGTTCATGCAGAAACCTGAAAGCCGTGGTTTTGGGACACTTCAGGCGTCTTATTGGCTGGATTAGTCATTCTTTGTGGCAGCCCATTATGGGTGTAATTTTGCACTTTGTTTTAGGTTGTTGGCATGATGCTGCCGGATCTAGTTAGGAGCTGATAGCTGAACAGATGACATGTAATTACTGTGATTTCCTATTGAGAAATTGAGTTTCTTCATTTTAAACAACATCAGCATATTTGACCCGTTTACAGATTTTACTCTGTTTTTTTTGTTTGTTTTTTTGTATTTCAGATTATGAAATTAATTTTAACATTAAACAGAGAGAAGATGAATGATGACAATGGAGCACGTTTTTGGGAAAGCTTACCCAAGTCTGACTAGCGCCACACCTGTGGAGTCGAGAAATCCCTTTAATAAAACCTTTCTGATAACAGGAAGTGGGCCAAAGGGTCTAAAACAGCAACACATCATGCCCTGATCTTAGGAAAGTAAAGAAAAGTTGAGAATCAATGGCATTTACATTGACTTTAAAGCCTAAAGTTATTCAAACGCCGATAGATTCATGGCTCAAAGTAAACTTGTAATTTGACCAAAATCTTTCTTCCTAATGGAGAGTAATTATTACTATCAACGAGTCCTGACTTGAATGTGCTGGAAAATCTACGGAGGAAGTTAAAGATTAGGGTGATGGAAAGGCGGCCCTCCAACCTCAAAGACCTGCAGAGCATCAACACAGATAAATCGCCAGTGAGAACCGACATTAATTTCTGAGAATAGTGTAAATACTTTTCAACATTTAATTAAAAAAAACCCAAAACACCTAAGTTATATTTCTCAAAATAGATTCTACTTTATATTGTTTTATTATCTCTCACCTGTTTCGTTTTCTACAAGCATCTTGGTTGAATAAAACTATTTTTAAATCTAAATCAGTTGGAGGTTTGAATACATTTGGGCAGGTCTGTTTTAGGCCAAAAGGGTTTATGAAGCCATTTCTAGGGCTTTGGGAGTTTCATAGTATTCTGCTTGGAGGACCAGTACTGTACATTTCAATGTGTTGCCAAGAATTCCACTTTATTCAGGTTTTTATTCTGTGTTGTTGTCTATGTTTCATGAGCCAGTCTGCTATTATTAGCCCTCTGTCGGGCTGCCAGGTCTCCTGTGTCGATGCAACCTGCTTTTCTCCCTTTTCAGAAAAGCTGTGCAGTAAAAACACTCTGGAACCATAACTGAGCCTGAATCCTTTCGGGAGCATTTCGTTTGGAACAAAAAAAAAAAAAGCTCTCCTTCTGGTTGCTTCTCCAGCTGCGACTGCATTGTTCTGTCCAAGCGTCGAGCTGAGACGGGAAGGTTTGCTGTGACACCAGAGAAGGACCAGGAAACAGGAAGAAAACTGGAGCTGCGAAAACAGGAAGCAGGCAGAGGGGCTGATAAGACGACTGCTCTCTGATGCTCAGAGAGTAAGAGTGTGCGATCCGACAGCGACTGGGCGCTATTTGAGGCAGTCGTGTTCAGATTTGGAGGGGATGGGGAGCAAAGCACAATTTATTGCCTGCAGAAAGCCAAAGAAAAGAAAGCTTTGCCTCTGGGTGTATTAAAGTTTTTGTTTTTATTTCTGATTTTCTTTTTTTGTGCGTGCGTGCTAAGCAGAATATCTGGCTGTGACAGTTTTCCAGCTGGGCCGGTGACAGGCTAGCCTGGGATTAGCTGGCATGTTGTATCTTCCCATCACTAATGCTTTAATCTTTCCTCCGGTCGCCAGGAGTCTCCTGGCTTTGGTCGTCGTTCACAATATCCCCACCAGCAACTCACACACACACGCAAATTGTTTCTACAGAACACACAGCGCTTTGCAAAAATATTCTTACTTTTTTTTCCACTTTTTCACATTTGACCAAATTACAGCTAGACACCTGGATGCGATCTGGGGTAGTGATTTTAAGGGATATACCAACTTAAAGGAAAATTATACATGGTTTACATCAAACTAAATAAAAATCTAACATCAGATGTTAACCACGTTTCTCTAGCGTCAAACGTGAACCAAGTTTTGTCAATTTGCACATTCACAAAACCTGTGCAAATGTGAACCGCGTTACTCTACAGTAGCAGCTGGAAATCTCAACCAACATTCCACATCTGGAATCAGAACATTCCCCCCCCCATCCTTTGGAAGAAAGCTCAAACTCGGTCAGATTAGAAGGAGAGCGTCTGTGAACATCAGCCTTCAAGTCTTTCCACAGATTTTTTCTTTTATTTAGGGCTGGACTTTAACCGGATAATTTTAACGTAAGGATTTACTGTGGATAAAGAAAAACATCCTCAATATATGTTGCTGCAATTTCCATTGTCAGTATGTCCTGTCACTAGTTTAGTTGATGATTATTGCTATCTGGAGTATACAGACTCTACAAAAGGCCATTTGCTGAAAGAACAACACAGTAAGAGAGAAACCTGTGCAAAAAATATATATATGTTTTGCGTTTAAGAAGAAAACCCCACTTTGTTTATTAAGATATACTACCCAGAACTCCTCTGGTGACATAGCTTCACCTGGTTTAAACTCCTTAAGCTGAGTTTTTCACATGTTGATAGAAGTATTTTCTAGTTGCAGAAGCATCCTTTGCTACAAATGATCAAGTGTTCACTAAAGGAATGGTGTTTGTTTGCATTTCGGGCAAAAAAATGTTGATTTTCTTTTTTAAGAAGGTAATTAAATTGTTATTATTTTTCACATCTTATACTGTACTTCATGTTTCCAGAGTTTTTTAGAAGAAGTTTTGTTGCTCCTCATCGGTTTCAGTTCGTGACAGGAAACTGGTGTGTTCCCACACTAAGCAATTACATGTCACTCTTGGGAAATCAGACTGCGTTCCGATGTATAAACTTCGGCATTGATCACTGAAGTAATTAGGAGTTTGATCAATGCGTTGCTCATTAACGCCTCAGCAGATTAGATGCTGACCGTCTACATCTGTGTCTCATCTGATGTGTGTGTGTGTGTGTGTGTGTGTGTGTGTGTGTGTGTGTGTGTGTGTGTGTGTGTGTGTGTGTGTGTGTGTGTTTGCTCCTCCCTCCAGTCTGAGGCCTCGCCATGCCGCTGGTGAAGAGAAACATCGAGCCGCGTCACCTCTGCCGGGGGGCGCTGCCGGACGGCATCGGCAGCGAGTTGGAGTGTGTGATGAACAACACCTTGTCGGCCATCATCCGCCAGCTCAGCAGCCTGAGTAAGAGACACACACACTTACAGACGCAGAACATTCACACCCCTTCTTCACGTTTTGTTGCCCCTGGTTTCCACGGTCGAGCTAAAGAAAAGGAGTCCCATATGATGGTGCTGCCATGGAGTGATTCGGGTGATGTACTGCCCTCTTTGTTGAGTTGTGGTCTCGTTTAAAGCATCTTCTTCCAACTGGTGACAGCAGGTGACTTTCAATTGAACAAACTGCTGCTTAAAATATTAATGTCTGAATAAATTAAGAGGAAAAACAGATTGAAACTACAGCAGCACCTTCGGGGTTCCCCCCCCCATTAAGCTTAGCACGATGATGTTTATACTCTGCGGATCCTCTTTGCGCCGGCTTCATCATTAATCCTAAAGCTGTGATTGATTTGTATGTCGTCATGGTTACAGCGGCGGAGAGGGTCACAGGGCTCGCTGCAGGCTTACGCCAGCCTCGCGCTGGGATACAGAGCGCTGAAATGTAATCATTTCAGACAGTGCCGCAAAAGGACCTTATCCGTCCAGTGACTGAGCTGGCATGTGACCGAGCTGCTATGGGTTTGTGTGTGTGTGTCGGAGTGTGTGTTTGCGCGAAAGCTGTTTACACCCTGGTCTTGTCGATATCATGGCCCACTGCAAAATGGAGTTTTTACAGCACCATCCATCTTCCATCCGCTTTCTCTTCCCGCACACATCAACCCACCGTTAATGTGTTTTTATTCGGCACTTAGCTGCATTCATTTTCCGACTCCAGCATGAACTGTGCTGAAAGTTTGTTGTGGGATAAATTAAAACATCTATCCTCTCTGCTTTTTCGGCCTCTCCGTATCGATTCTGTCTGCGTCTTATTGTGTCAAGTTCCTGCCGAGGGAGTCGGCCTCTCGGCAACAGCTGTGTGAGTTAAATATAAATGCTTTCAAGGGCCCGACAGAGGAAATCTACATACTCGGTACGCCGTGGATGTTTTTGTGTGCACATGTGTGCGCGATTCGGGATTCTTCCTTCCTCTAAATGTTTTTCCTGAAGCCCATCCTGTCAGCAGGCCTGACAGAAATAGCCCCGGTGCAGAACATTACGTTTGGACGTAATGTTCTGCACCGAAATAGTCATTGAAACTATAACCAAACTTCCCTTGTTTGATTTCAGTCAGGGTTGCGGTGAGCAACAATTTCCAATTTTAGGTTAAGACAGTTTTTCCTACATTTTCTCTGCACAGCCACAGCTGTGAATCGCATGAAGGAACTATTGCTTAGCTTAAAAAATGTTCTTATTCTCTTTAGGAAGCTTTAATGAGATAATGAAGTTCTTTGTTTTTTTTGGGTTTTTTTACTTCTGTAAATCTGCCTCGCCTCATAAATATGTCATTTAATTTGAACTCAATGCTCTCCATGGTTGTGAAGTACAAACTTTAATGTACTTCATTGGTATTGAATGAGGAGCAACACAAAGTAGTTTGTGATTGAGAATTGGAAGAAAAGTGATGCAAAATAAAATTTTTAAAAAGTCAAAATAGCATTTGCTCTTCTTTTATGTACCTGAATGAAGTCTTTCACAAGTCATGTGTTCGTGTTCAGTTGCGCATCCAAGGGAGGGAAGGAGGCGCCACGGCCCCTCAACCCATTGAGTAAGAGTGTGTGCGAGAGTGTGTATGGAAAAAGCTGGTAGACACAAAACCCAAAAACACAACATGTAGTAAAGATTTTGATGATCGTGCCCCATAGGTCCTTCCTTCTGCAAATATTAAGAGCTTTTATTTCAAAATTAGTCGTCTTGTCTCCTTTAAGAAGTGTAGAAAGTTGGTGGCGGCGTAAAAGAATGCAGCTGTTTTTGGTCACTAATATCTACAGAGATCGATTCAGATGATTTATATTTGACCCGTGTTAAATTATTCATGAGGTAATTTCTTTATGGAATCGTATGAGTTACAGTTCCCAGCACTGATCCTTCGACTCTCGTTATGTGTTGTATCACATTATCTTTGTATCGATCGGACCTCAGGCCCTGTGGGGATCCGCTCGGCTTGGAATGAAGATTAAAGTCTCCGTCCTCCTCCTTCAGTTTCCCATCAGTTTTTTTGTTTTGTTTTTTTCCCCTCCCCCCTTTTCTCCAGGTAAACATGCAGAGGACATATTTGGCGAACTGTTTAACGAGGCCAACAATTTCTACCTGCGTGCCAACTCTCTGCAGGACCGTATCGACCGGCTCGCCGTCAAAGTCACACAGCTGGACTCCACAGTGGAGGAAGGTGGGTAGAAGGGTAGCGCAGCAAGCCGCCATCTGTCACCAAAGTGATGTCAGCCTTGTGTGTATGTGTGTTTTTCATGATTTCTAATCGCTGAAAGCCGTTTTTCTTTTAATAACAGCGGAACCACTTCTCCGTTTTTGTTCTCTCAGTTTCTCTGCAAGACATCAACATGAGGAAGGCCTTTAAGAGCTCCACTACTCAGGACCAGCAGGTGGTGTCCAAGAGCAGCGTTCCCAACCCGGTTAAAGAGATGTACAACCTGAGCGACAAGCCGCCACCGCTCACCATCCTCACGCCTTACAGGTCCGCCTTCTCCACGTTGAACTCTGACGCTCTGCTGGCAGTTTGTGCTGAAATCTACCACATTTCTTAGCATTAGCTTCATGTACATCAACTTTTTAGTCAGCAGTTGCAATTGTTATTTCGAAGGTGTTGTATAAAGTTGATACTAGTGCAACATATCTATAAAAACTCTGCAAAGTGGTCAATTATCCAACCTAAATATTACTAGGATCTCACTGATGGCAGTGAAAAGTGAGTTGTGCCACATGTTAGTGGGGATGTATACAAATATTTCACTTTTAATAAATAATTTGAAGCTTAAGTTGATGTTAATTGCACAACAGGTAACACTGGAACCTAAATTGTTTCTTTATTAGACAAAAAATAAAATGTAATTCCTGTTGATGCTGAGTAGAACTGTATCCATGGAGAAATATATATATCAAAACCTCCGTATTTGTTTATTTTTTATTTTTTAGAGACGATCACAAGGAAGCCCTTAAATTTTACACGGATCCCTCCTACTTTTTTGACTTGTGGAAAGAAAAGATGCTGCAGGACACAGAGGACAAAAGGAAAGAGAAGAGGAAGCAGAAGGTAATGAAACTGGCTGGGATCTTCTCAGTGCTAGGCTTTGATTTCCCACAGTGCTTGTCTGCGATCTGCTTATGAGATTTTAATTGCTTTCCAACCACAACGTTCTCCGATATTATGAGGAGTGAAACAAAGTCGTTTCAACGGATCCTGGTTTAATTAAAAACACACTAAAAAGAAGTTCGACAACCGCAGCTTTTGGAGAACATTTTATTTCCAAGTCGAATTTGAGATTATGTCGCATTTTTCTTACGCTTTGCTGCAGGAGCAGAGGCGTTGTGTGGATGGGACTCTGCAGAGGGAGGTCAAGAAGGTCCGCAAAGCGAGGAACCGTCGGCAGGAGTGGAACATGATGGCTCTGGACAAGGAGCTGAGGCCAGACCACCGGCACACAATTCACAGAGACAGAGCCGCCTCCTCTGAAGGATCTATGTCGCCAGAAAACAGGTACCTATGGCACAAAAACTGGATTTTTATTTTTTAACTAATTTTATTCCCATCACTGACTATATTCTTTCTCTCAGGGCTCACAGTGTGGATCAGCATCTCTACCCCAACAGCATGAACCACGCCGGACACGCCCACACCTACTCCGGCCCCCCGCCCAGCATCCTGGCCGCCCAGATGGCCGCAGGACACGCCCCCCGGGGAGGAGGCGAACACGACAGCAGAGGCAGGACCATGATGGCCTACCAGGGCGGGACGCTGGGCCGCCCGCACCACCACCAAGCCCCTCTGCCTCCTCCGCCAGCTGAGGCCATGAATGGTGGCTCTATGTCTCTGCCACCACTGGACTACAGGTAAATAATGTTTAAAGCAGGGGTTAGATTGGAGAAAGCTACCAACACCGAAGGTCTCCACCTAAACTCACCAACTGGACAAGGAGAACATTTAGAGACGCAGCTGAGAAAGCCAAGCTAGCCAAAGATCTGACCTTTATCAAGGAGTAGGAAGTAGACGGTAATACCAACTTACATAAACATAAAACACCTGCATCATTGAAACAGGAGGACTTTAAAAACTCTTTCTGCCAGTTTTTAAGGTTTTAAATCATGACTTTAATAATACAGAATAATATTAATTATATGTATTTATTAAAAGGCTTGTATTAAAAATGATAATTTTATGCAATATGTTATTTTCTTATCAAAAACTTGGATTGTTGCCTTGATTATTTCATGTATATATGAGATTTCCTTGAATCTGCCTTGGCAACCATTCAGGATTGCATAAAAATTTCACCTATTTCCATTTCATACAAACTACTTCTCAGCCCAGCACTCCTAAGTTTTGCTGTAAACGGCATAACGGAGGAGCATTGTTGTGATGACGTGCTGAAGTCAGAGTCTTGGAAAAGCAGGAGCTTTTTAAAGAGACAGAGGCCCAATTTCAAAGGATCAATTTGCTGAGTTTCTTCTCAGTTATGTTGGTTATATACAACATTTTTACTACGGAGGGTAACATAGTTATTTGGTTGTGCTGTAAAATAGCACGATATACTTGGAAATGACATAACACTGCCTCTTTAAAATAAACTAATTTAAAACATTATGAATATAATAGAAGTGCATCCAATAGTCCCGTTGCATTTAGAGTCACGTTAAGGAAGAGGAATTTTCAGCTTTCTTTCTTCTTCTCAGCTTAGCTTTATCTAACTGAGGCATCACTCTATGTTTCGCTCTCTGTGTTTCCATGAGGTTAAGGTTCAACCTGTAGCACATTGATCTCTTCCTTCAGCTGGTCTCCAGTAGCTCTATTGTCGTTCCTCAGAGATTTATCTTAAAAACCTTCTGATGTTTTTAGGCCTGTTGCGATAAACGATAAATCGATTAATTGTGTGATAAAAAAAACTTATCAGAGATAAGTTTCAGCTGTTTGGAAATGCGCTGTTTCAGCTGTTTGGGATTCCCCAAGGTAATTTCCCATCAGAAAGCAGGAGGAGAATCCACGCTTTCCGATTGGCTGCCTGTCACATTCAGCATTAAGCTCCCAGTGGGGAAAACCCCTGATTTAGATCAGAGCAGCTACTACGAAGGGGGGGGGCGGGGGGGGGGGGGGGGGGGGGGGTGGGGGGGGGTGGGGGGGGGGGCGGGGGGGGGGGGGGCG